>BROE01000007.1:13280506-13325506 GCA_036571765.1 Plecoglossus altivelis
GTGGTTTAAAGTTACGACTCTCCGACTGTGATTGGTCGGCGAACTTTTGCTCAGTGCGAATAAGTTCGGTCCTCCGCTTGCATTACTTACTACATCGTCCTTCAGTCGGGATCGAAATATGGACACAAGGTAGTTTAGTCTCAGCTAGAAACACAGTGTTATCTTAACTCATCTGTTAGAGCGGGAGGAGAGCCAAACTATGGAGATAGAGAAGAACAGTCATTTACGGTTAGATTTATAGGTGACTTGCACGCGACAGATCTTTGGAGTAACCGTTCCTTTGGTTTCTGAACGTCTTTCCTAAAGAAGAAAAAAATGACAGTTTTTTGGAATAACAAAATGTGGATCGTACTGTTTGCCATTTTCTACTTGGTGGTGGCGAACTACTCAGAAGACCAGTGCAGTTGGAGAGGAAGGCAAGTGTGGATTAGGATCCAATCTATCAATAATTAAAAAGCGAGACCCAAACTACGTAGATTTTCTGTGATTGTACATTTGTGAGCGCGGTCTACCTTGTTAATAGTTAGCTCTCCTTAGTGTCCTCTGGGCCTTGTTGCAAAAACAGTTAGAACAGGTCTCTCTTGTAATTGAATGTTTCTCATGAGCACTGTTCCAAACTATTGCGCCCTTACTTGTCTACATGAGCCCAACTGTGATGCGTAAACTACCTTAAAGCAAAAAAAGCAAAAAAAAGAAAAAGTGATAAGAATGTTTAATTGCGTCCTTCAAACTTCAGAGCGGGTTTTTATTTCACTGCAGCTCTGGGAAAGTCTTTAAAATCAACGCCGACTGATGCTTAAACCGTAACCGTTCCTTAACACGAGTGTCCAGTAGAAGGCGCCTTCTCTTACCGTGAAACTTTCTGCTGCCGAAACGTGACTTTGCGTGATTGAAAACGTGTTTTAATACTTTCATATACCAAAGCTGCAGTGGAAAAATCTGTTCCTTACTTCTGGTCAGAATCCTTTTGAAGCTGTAAGTTCCCCGACCACAACTAGCCACATGTAAAACTATTCCCAGTGCAGTAAAGCACTGCACCATTTCCTTCATGGTTGGAGATAAATGGCAGCATTTCCCATAGCTGCTACGCTGGTGGTCACTGAAATTGAAAACGTCTCAGGAGAACTGTCTTAAGTCAAGGGTCATTGCAGGGTTGGTTGTAACACGGTTCTCTCCCTCTCTCTCTCTCTCTCTCCCCCTCCCTCCCATCCTCCTCGCCTTCCCTCTCTCTCTCTCTCTCCCCTTCCCTCCCATCCTCCTCGCCTTCCCTCTCTCTCTCCCTCCCTTCTTCACCTCCTACAGCGGCCTTTCCCAGCAACAAGGCAGCGTGGAGCAGATCTCCCTCCACTGCTCCGAGGGTACGCTAGACTGGCTGTACCCCAAAGGGGCTCTCCGCCTGACCCTGTCCCCCCGCCTGCCGTCTGCGGCGGTGGGGCCTGGGAGCAGCAGCTCAGGCCTCATCACGGCCTGCGTCAAGCCCTCGGAGCACTTCCACGGGGCTCAGCTGTACCTGGAGAGAGACGGCATCCTGGAGCTCCTGGTGGGGGACGGCCTGGAGTCTTCTCCCCCACCGCGGGTGCGCTGTTTCAGCCGCCTGCCCGGGGAAAGGGTGGCCCTCTTCCTCCAGGCCACGCCGCACCAGGACATCAGTCGCAGGATTGCGTCCTTCCGTTACGAGCTGAGAGGGGATTGGACGGCGCGGCTGTCACTTGACTCCAGTCCAATCAGCAGTGAAGGTGAGCAGAATGAGACAGGAAGTGAAGGAAGACTTTACTTCCTGTCTGTGGGGGGGGGGGCTCACTGTGACGTTTTCAAATAAAAGGGGCAATTTGAGGTTAAATGAAAATAGAACGTCATATAAATACTATTTCCTCTCCAAGAATATGGTGTAAATCAAATGCACTCTAAAACAATTCCATAAAAATTTATAGTGAGAAAGAAAAAAACACCAGAATGTTGAGTAATAGAACAATGAACCCTTTCAAGTTCTTTTCCCTGATGGAAGAGGTTCTCCAACATGATTTTGGGAGAATTTTAGCAGTTTCCATTGCCCAGGCAGAAAGTAGGAGAATGTATCCCAACGTTCCCTGGAGGCTTGCAGATCTTATCAGGGCTCTGGTTTAGGTTTGAAGGGGGTGTAAAGGGAAAGAGAGAGAGAGAGGGAGAGAGAGAGGGAGGAGGGGAAGGCTTGTGGGACAATAGCCCAGTATGTGAGGCCTTCTCCTGAGTCCAGAGGCCCTTTTCAATGGGGGCAGCGTGAGTATTCTGGGATTACTGCCGTTGCCGTGGTAACCCAAAGGCCTCTGCCCAGCTGAGATGCTCCCTTCTTTTGTTGGGCAGCTCCTCTGTTGGAAGTACCCCCCCCTCCCTCCTCCTCCTCCTTCACTCCTGAACAACACACACACACACACACACACACACATCAGGGGGGGGGGGGGGGGGGGGGGGGAAGTGGACAACGAAGCGAAAGACCTTTCTCACAACTACAAGGCCAGCAGAACTTTCAAAAACGTCAGGGTGTTTTTCCGTCTCCCTGTGGCATCAATGCGACCATAGTTTAGCGGTGGGGTTTTGCCTCAGCCTCTTTCTTGTGGCCATCTGCAGATCCTTTTATGAATCTAAAGGACTGTTCCTCTGTACTTCCTCTTCCTCTGAAGTGCTTTAAACTGATACACAGCTGTGGACGAAGCTACCGCAGTCTACTAGGAAGGGAAGGCTCTTGTGAAAAGTGGAAGTGGACTTTATTCTGCCCCTTTAAAGCCTTTGAAGTCATGCAAGACCCCCCACCCCCCTTCCTCCACCACCAGCTCTGTCTAGTCTCCGTACTGATGAGGTGTGACTGCGGACGCCCTCGCTGGCTTTTAGGGAGGAAGTTTCATGAGGCGGAAAGATACGCCTGGATCGAGGTCTCTCACACCTTTAAGTTTTCACAACCGTAAAAGTAACAGCTGCCTGCCGTTCCACCGCGGTGGGGTCAGCGTGGCTGCGTGTGTCTGGGTCCCAGGTCTGCTTATTCCCTAAGCACACGTCTCCTGGGGGCTTGATCTGAAGCTGTTGTCCTTCATGTCTGCTACAGGATATGTTTGTAGATGATTGGTTTGAAACCCTGCTCTTTTAGAGCTTTCCAGAGGAGATTTAGCAACTTCTAACTATGCCTGCGTGGCCTAAAGTAGATGGTGGTTAAAAAATATAAATTAAAAAACGTTTGAAAAAAAACCTAAACGATACGAACATAATGATTGTAGTTTCGCTAATTAGCAAAGGTCACTGATTGACTCGGTCTTGTTTTTTCTCTCCTTTTCCCTCCCTCCCTTCCCCCTTTTCTCTCTCTCCCTAGGTGCTTGCAGACCTTGCAACAACACTGAGATCCTAATGGCCGTCTGCACCAGTGACTTCGGTGAGCTTTCTCTCTTTATTGCCCAGCTTCTTACGCTAGTTCTGGTCATAAAGCAATAAAAAGTCACGGTAAATAGACTGCCCCCCCCCCCACGCGTCCACTCTATGGCAGGTTTAGTACATTTATTTAACAAGCAAATGGTCCCAGCAGCTACCTCTATACAGCCAAAGCTAAATACTGTAATGATTTTGTGTCAGGATTTCGGAACGTCGTGTCGAATCGGCTTAGATGCACAGGGGTTTTGGACGCCAGGTCTAAGATTGGGGCGACAGTCCTCTAATCCGAATCCACCCACCTTAGGTCTACTTAATGTTTTCAGAGGTCAGAGGTGAAACAGCACTTCTTTATCCTCTCCAGTTCCTAGAACCCCCCTACCTTGGGGCCCTGTGGTGGACTAATCCTAACCTCACCCCCCCTCTCAGAGTCAGAGTAGTGGACTAATCCTTGTGGCTCTGATTGAGCTGTAACCTGACTGTGGCCCCGCCTCTTGGCAACTCAAAGTCAGAGGGATTAAAGATTAGCCCCCTTGCCCCCCCCCCTCTGCGTCCCTGAGGATATCCTTAGTGAGGTCCTCTGCTGGATTTGGGAATAACTTCAGCTGTTCAACAGCCCTGTGAGATTTGTCTTCGCGAGCCACGAAATATATAGATCTATCCTCCACCGCAGTACCACACCCCAAACGATTCATGTATTGCCATACCTCTGACATCTGACATCCACTTGCTCCTGTCCCTGCAGTGGTACGAGGGAACATTCGGGCCGTCCAGGAGGACGAGGATTTGCGGGCGGCCGTGATCAAGGTCAGCGCAACCCGTGTCTTCAGGCAGAAGTACGCCCTGTTCACCGGCGCGGGTCGTTTGACCCAGTCTGGCGAGATTCGGACCCTTCTGCAGTGCGGGGTTCGGCCTGGGCCTGGCAGCTTCCTTTTCACTGGTCGGGTCCACTTTGGCGAGGCGTGGCTTGGCTGCGCCCCCCGCTACAAAGACTTTCAGCGGGCCTACATCATGGCCAAAGAAGCCCAGGAGATCCCCTGCGAACTGGCTGTGGACTGAAACCGACGGGAACTTGAGCCTTCAGCTTTCTGTAACACTGAACCAAGTCTGTCGAGGGAGGCAAGCATGTACGCTGCCACCTGCCCCCCCCGCCCCCCCCCCATGATCTCCCTCAACACCCAGACAAGGGGTTGATGTGTGATGAAGCCCAGAGTGTGCGACTGTGGGAAGACGCCACCATGATGGCTCCAGCGGATCAGGCCCTGCAAAAGCATTGGAGAAGTCCCTCTGTCTGGTTGCGTAGCACCTCTCCCAGTGCAATATGACATCTGGTTTACAAAGACCTGTAAAGGTGTGAAACAAGCAACAAGGTGGATTGTGGATCCAAAGTATTTGTCATTGGCAGGATGTTAGGAATTTCTCCAGATTTCACAGGTTGTTTTTTTTCTTGGTTTAAATGTCCCCAATAGAGTAAATGAATGGCGTGACGTCAGGTCCATTCGTGATTGTGTCTTATGAAACTCAGGAAAATATATGAGAAGTTTTATGAAGATTGTTATTCATTGTTGAACCGAAATCCCAGTGTTTAAATGCTTCAAAACAGCCATCAGTGTTTCGCTGTTTTGAATTAATGAAGTAAAAAAAAAAAAGTCATGAAATTGACACGTACCTGTAGCTATCATTGAGAGACCATTCTCTATGTTATTGTTCTTTATGCATATACTTATTCTTTAGTAATGTCATTGAAAATATGAATTTGCACTGATTAGGAAAAGGGACTGATCTGGAAAGCCTGATTCTGCGAGCACTGAAAACCAAATAAAAAGCAACTATATGTAGCATAGACGGGCGATAAGAACGTAATATATGATCAGATGATGCTAGCGCAAAATCTGCGCTAGGCCAGAGCTAGCATAGCAGATTTGAAGCTATCATAGCAGATTTGAAGCTAGCATAGCAGATTTGAAGCTAGCATAGCAGATTTGAAGCTAGCATAGCAGATTTGAAGCTAGCATAGCAGATTTGAAGCTAGCGATGCTTGGCAGGCGAAGTGCTAAGAGCACTTTCACATTTGTAGCTAACTCTTGAGATTCTCTTTGTACATACACAGGGTCATTCTGACTCTCAGATCCCTGTATAAAGATGTTATAAAAAATGTCTACGATGAACGTTTCAGCATTTTCCTTGCTTGCTGTTGTGATAGTTACGTTTGACATTTGGTTGCCATGCTGTCTACATTTTTCAAAAAAAGATTCAATTTGATGTTGAAGATCTGGTTTGACAGCGTTAATTCTCGGTCGACCCATGACTTTACAGCACTGTTGCCAAAGCAGCTATCTTGTCACCTTTTTGTATGTCATTTCAACAAAACTTAAAAGTTGTTTAATCATAACTGTTAATGGGATTTTGACTGGGAATGATGGTCCAATGGAAAACTATGTCAAACGATGTTGGTTAAAAGATGTTTTCAGTTATTTTCATGCAATAACAACCACATTGCCATGCCAGATTGAGTATACTATTTTCAAAAAAAGTGCATTTGCTATGTCTGGATTAGGTTGTCAAAAAGGTGGAATAATGCATGATTCCACTGTATTGGTTGTTCAACTGACAGTCTTAAGTGCACTATAGAAATTAGGAGAAAGGGTTAATACCAAATGAACATGTGCTGAAGCGGTATGTAAGGATAAGAAGCTATACTGCCATTTTGTGTGATTTTTGTGGCTGTTTCAATGTCTTTTATGTGTGAGTGTGTTTTGTGTTTTAAAGAAAATCCATGTAAATATGTATATAAGATATTTTAGTGGGAAAACAACATTATGGAGGAAAACCATTGTCTGGAATTTGTCATGTGTAGGCCTCTGTGTGGCTATATTAAATTGTTGAAAAGCACATGGACGTGTCTTCATTTTCACTAATGTCATACGTAAAAATTTCGGCCCTTTCACACACCTTTCACACGCAGTTAAATGACACTCTTTAAACATAAACCAAACTGCAAGCCCAGTTCCTGGATCTCTTAAGGCCCAGAACAAACCACCTGACTAAGGGAGAGACCAATGAAAGCGAGTGGAGATTTAGAGGTGCCCTAACATGCTCCGAGTCCTGTGGGGCCTGGTGGTGGTGGTGTTGGTGGTGGAAGAGGTGGTGGTGGGGGTGGTGGTGATGGTGGAAGAGGTGGTGGTGGTGGTGGTGGTGGTGATGGTGGTGGTGGAGGTGGTGGTGATTATGGTGGTGGTGGTGGGGGTGGTGGTGATTATGGTGGTGGAAGTGGTGGAGGTGGTGGTGATGGTGGAGATGGTAGCAGGGGTGGTGGTGATAGTGGTGAGGGTGGTGATGATGGTGGTGAGGGTGGTGGTGAGGGTGGTGGTGATAGTGGAGGGGGTGGTGGTGATGGTGGTGGTGATAGTGGTGAGGGTGGAGTGATGGTGGTGTGGGAGGTGGGGATGGTGGAGATGGTAGCGGGGGTGGTGGTGATAGTGGTGGGCGTTGCAGCGATGCTTGGAATCCTGTTGTGCTGGAGGGCCTCATGATCCAGGAAGTAATAAATCCCTATTACGGGTGCAGAGCACCATGGCAGGCGGGATGGAGGTGCCATGCTGTCGCTCTCTCCATCCTGCCTGCGAACAGCCTGCCTTCGATCCTGCTCAGACAGAGAACCTTTTACAGCTCTGCACACTGCACCGCTATTAAATCCAAGGCTGTCTGAACCAGAGGACTAATGGGGCCCCTGTTCTTATCTCAGTAACCAGCAAGGCCTCAAAAGTCTGAGTCCCATTCCACACTAATGTGACCATCTATTTATCAAAGCCGACTGATTGTAAGACTACAGTTGGCATTCTGCATGTGTAATCTCTCTCGCTGACACAATGGGAATGGGCCGACATTCACTCGTGTGAAACTCATAACACTAAACCACTTTGTTAAATTGACCACCTGTTCCCTTGCCTCCCCCACAGCATTTTTGGCACATTTCCTAATAAAACCATAATAAATGGCATCCACAAACTGCGACGCCCCAAATGCGTTTTCAGAATGCGACTCGTTCGTCTGTTAAAACCTCCCAAATTTACTGCATCCTGTAAATCTGTTTGTAAGGAAGCAGGTGGGGCATTTAACACGGTGTTGGACTCACGCAGACGAACCACAAGCATGTGGCACGCACACTTTCCCTCGTGCAAACCTGGGTGAAACTTTCTCCAGCTTCTGTATCAGAAGCTGTCAGGCCCCCTGGGCCCCTGCACCCCTCCATCCCTCCCTCAGTCCATTTGAGCTGTCTGCTTTTGTACTGATAAGCCGAAACAAAGAACACTTAAATTCACTGCCCCCTGCCCAAGTCACATATCCTCATCGTGAATCCCCACCGCCCCCCGCCCCCCCACACACACCATTATCACTAGTCAATTTTACCCTCACGTGACTTCTGTAGGTCACACACGACACATGTCCTGCCAAATAGGTACCAACTGCCTTCAAGGAGAGAGCACACAACAACCAACAAAAGAAAGCAGAGAAACAGTATTGTAGTCGTCTTATACATTCTGGTGTGCTATTTCATCGCTACGATGCCTTAATTCCGCATCAATCAATAGACAATCTAAAGAAACTACCACAGATTGGGTCTAGGTCTCTTTGAACTCTAGGACTGTTCGAATTGTAGACCGTTAGTGAAAATGGACATGTAACAAAGTTCTCTCCCTCCCTCCCTCCCTCCCTCCCTCCCTCCCCCCCCTCTCTCTCTCTCTCTCTCAATAACAATATGGGGATATATATATGTCCCCCTGTGGTATGGTTTGAGTGATGTATAGAATTTGGAAAACAGGAAATTCATAGGAAGAGCGATCCGAAGGGATGGGAGGGGACGGCAGGGGTGTGGACTTCCGCAGGCCCCAGGGGGAGACCGGGGGCAGGAGCAGGAGCACAAGCCCCGGAGAGAGAGAGCAGTCAGGGGCAAAGTGCTCCAGGACACTCCCTTACAGTCCAACTTAACAACAACACAGCCATTTCATAGCATTCACAGAAAGAGCTCTAATCAAACGATCAACTGGCATAAACCCATTGACCTGATGTCATCTTTTAGGGTCTGGACAGAATTTCTGGCTCAGAGGAAACATTCAAGTGAACTCGTAAATGAATAAGGCTTGATTTAACGACTTCAATCTATTTCCAGCCAGTGCATTCCATCGACGTCTGTGCAGTTCCCAGATCTGTCTCTGTTTCAGTCTTTAGGAAGGACACAGATAGCAAACGAAACACGTACGACGAGACACGTGTTGTCCGCCACCGCGTCGGCCAAACAGACCAGCTACTCGACACGAACGATTCGGACGAAGAGATTCCAGGTGGGGGAAACAGATCCCAATAGTTCGACGTTGCCGGGTGATTTCCAAACTAGGGGGAAAACCAAACAGCAAAATGAATCATTCCCACATGTGTGTTTTCTCCAGGCAGGTTATATGAGCTGCTCCCACCAGCCAATACCCTGGCAGTACTTAGTCAGCCTCTCTCCAGCTGAGAGAACCCAAACACCGTGACCACGCTGAAGTTTCCCAGCTGACCAGCTATGCTTTCCGGAACATTCCCCACAACAGCGATGGACGACGGCAGCGGTTCCCTGAAGAGAATGGAAATCCTGACAAGGCCTTCGGAGAGTCCCGTCCCTCGGTGGCATCGGGAAACTCTTTTCTTTTGTCAGAACTCTAACAAAGCCTCTATTCACTGTTTCTTTTTAATTCTCCCTCACTTCTCTGCTTCTCCAGATTTCTGAGGAGTCGCAGGATGGAGGTGGAGTGGTGGGGCTCTGACTGAGACTCTGACTGAGGCTCTGACTGAGGCTCTGACTGAGACTCTGACTGAGGCTCTGACTGAGGCTCTGACTGAGGCTCTGACTGAGACTCTGACTGCGTCTGGAGAAGCTGCCCTTTCACACAGACTGGGGACGCTGTTCTGGAGAGGACTGAAGCCTTTGGAGGGGCAAGAGAGGGCAGTTTGGGTTGAGAGGGCAGTTTGGGTTGAGAGGAGAGGGCAGTTTGGGCGGAGAGGGCAGTTTGGGTTTGGGTGGAGAGGGCAGTTTGGATTTGGGTGGAGAGGGCAGTTTGGGCGGAGAGGGCAGAGAGGGCAGTTTGGGTTTGGGTGGAGAGGGCAGATTGGATTTGGGTGGACAGGGCAGTTTGGGTTTGGGTGGAGAGGGCAGTTTAGATGGAGGGGAGTTTCAAGTTGGGTATAGGGGGCAGCTCTACAGAGTTATAACGCCAGTTGGGAGGGTGTTGAGAGTGTTGTTTGGTGGTGTTAAGAGTGGGTGTAGGAGAAACCAGGGATTCAAATGTGCTTCCTTCCACATGACAAGGCGGCCCTGAACAGGCCCAGACCGTGTTTATCTGTGTGTGTTATCCTTCTGAAGGAGCGAGAGTGAGGGAGGGGTGGTGGCGAGGGCGTGCAAGGAGCCACTTTTGTTCCTCAAGAGCTTGCAGATGGCTGTAATCCCCTTCCAAAAGCACACAGCAAATCAATCTGGAGCGGGCGGACATGGGTGTGTGTGGTTGCGGAGGCGGGAGAGTGCGTCTCTCTCTGGGAGGGGTCCCCGAACACAAGAAGCCCATGTCTGGGGCAGGCTGCGTCTTCCACCGTTTCCCGCCAAAAAGCAGCATTGTAAGGAAAGATGGGGGTGAATCACAACCCCCTCTGAGCACCCCCCCACCCCCACCCCACCCCTCGACACCCGCTGCCTGCATTTCAGCTGCACACAGCTGCCACCCCTCTCTAGGACCTGGGGGGGGGGGCTGATGTATGTAACCTGTGGGAGGCATGAGATCGGAACCCTGACATCACAAGCGAGGGGAGGCATTGGAGCAGCCATTGAGGGTGTGTGAGGGTATGTGTAATCAGAATCACAAGGGGTGTGAGTGTGTGTGTTTGAGAGAGAGAGAGAGAGAGAGAGAGAGAGGGAGAGAGAGAGAGAGAGAGAGAGGGAGATAGGGAGAGGGAGAGAGAGGGAGGGAGAGAGGGAGAGAGAGCGATAGCGAGAGAGAGCGAGAGAGAGAGAGCGAGAGAGAGAGAGAGTGCGAGAGAGAGAAAGGGGGAGGGAGCGGGAGAGAGAAAAGAGAGGAACAGAGAAAGAGAAAACGAGAGAGAGGTGAGAGACTTGTATGCTTTTAAAGGCACCTTTAATGGGCAGTCAGAACTGCCAGCAAGCAGTTTCACCACACCATCTCTTTTACAAGAACACCCATTTCATGTAGCATCACATTTTCCCAAAATCAACCCAACAAACTGCACAAAGAAAAACTCCCTATTTCACAACGTCAGTTCTAACCTCCCCCTCCCCATCCACAGTGCATGAGGAGGGAGAGAGAGAGAGAGAGAGAGAAAGAGGGGAGAGAGAAAGAGAGGGAGATAAAGAGAGACTAAGTAAAGGAGTGTGGGACACGAGACCCACACCAATTCTGTTGTCTGGTTATTGAAAAACAAGCCTTTTAGGCAGGAAACCTACACAACACTGAGGTTTGGGAGATGAACACTCTCCCTTGATTGTTTGGTTCTCACTAAAGATCATGGATGGATGAAATGAATTGGGTACGTTGTACATGAGATGCTTCAGTCATACTGAAACACAAAGGGCAACAAAGGCATTTTCAGGAGGGAATTTTCAGGAGGGCATCTGCTTCGAGTTTTTTGTTGATGGAAAACAATAACTTGATTTTCAAACAAAGATTCTCATCTTTCAGGCAAATGTTCTGTGGTGGTGCCCACGAAAACACTAACATAAACACGAGTCAGTCCCTCTGTCACCACGTACGAGTGGTATTCCTGTTGAAGCTTCCCCCTGCAGGGCGAGGAAGTCTTTAAGATGTCTGAAACATGGTTGACAAGTTGACGTTGTTGTCCTTGACAACACCCGGCGTCAACACACTCCTGCTGACAGACGGGCAACAGCAGGAGACACTTATTTCGAATCTTAATTCATCGGTCCACATTTCTTGCATCGAAAGCAAAGGCAGTATGTCTGGTTTTTAAATGTGATACAACACGACTCTCAGAGAGATGTTCTACTATGACATGATTGTGTTGTTCTTTCTACTCAGCATTCTACTCCTCCGAGGGTGAACCATTTGTCTTTCCTCCACTCCTCCTCTCTCTCCCCTTGTTTTCCTTGCCTGCCTGACGTCAGTCGTGCTGGAGGCCAGGCTAAGCCCCAGGCTGAGCGGCTAGCTTCAGCAGAAGAACACACCTGTCTCTCCCTGGCCCCTAAAACCCTGCAATTAACAACCCGGATTGTGGTTTGCAGACAAAACCCACCAGAGCGGCTGAACAATAGAGAGAAACCTCCTTATGAGAAGGTACAGTCCTCTAACAACCATCCCTCTCTCTCTCTCTCTCCCCCTCCCTCCCTCCCTCTCTCCCTCTCTCTCTGTAGAGGGTGACATCAGTTAACCTCTGCAGAAACTTCCTGCACCGTATCTGCTGTTCCAATTGTTCCTGCCCAGCTGAGAGGGCGTGAGGTTGGAAAGAGGCTGGAACGAAACTGCCAATCATGGTTGTTTTTGTTACGTTTCTTTACCTGCGAGTATCTACTCTCTCTCCTTTCCTTTCAGCAGGGGGCCCGTGGGCCCTTGATTTATCAAAAGAAAATCTCCAGAGATTACATTTTCCTGAAAGATTCAACTGTGATATATGACACCTATTATACTCTTCAGTTGAAACCTCTGAGAGTAACTTTATACATTTATTCACGGAGCCACACAAAAACGACAAGAGTTTGATAGCTCTCTTATCGACGCTGACTAATGAGATGGAATGTCGCTAATAATTCCAAAGTGGTGTTTTACTTTTAAGCTCTGAGGTAAGAGACTAAAGCGAGAACCTGCCGTTGCCATTCAAGCAGGAGAGGTGTTGATAGTTAGGGCGGCATGTTTTCCTAACACGGTGTCCTCCTACACATGGGGTGCAGCCGGTCTGGGCCGTGTCTCAGCGCGTCAGAAGACGGAGATCCTCTGGCCCTCCCTCAGCACTGCACTCATTCCAGGGGAACATGTGCGCTGGAATTCTCTCCCAATTAAGACAGGGATTAGTCGCTCCACTGTGGGAACAGACCCAGTGTGGGAAAACAGTGGGACTGCATCCCCTCTCTCTCTCTCTCTCTCTCTCTCTCTCTCCATCTCTCTCCCTCTCTGTAAGTCTCTCTTCATCGCTCTCTCTCTCTCTCTCTCTCTCTCTCTCTCTCTCTCTCTCTCTGTGTGTCTCTCTCCATCGCTCTCTCTCTCTCTCTCTCTCTCTCTCTTTCTCTGTCACTCTCCATCTCTTTCTCTCTCTCTTTCATGCCCCTTCAGCCTCATTCTTACTAGCTCTTGTTCCACTCTCTCTTTCTCTTTCTCACCCTTTCTCTCTGTCTCTCCATCTCGCGCTCTCTCATTCTCTCTCTCTTGCCCCCCTCAGCCTCATTCTCACTCGCTCTTGTTCATGTCCCTCCCTTTTTCGTCTCTCTCACCCTCTCTGCCCCCTCACCCTTACTGTAATTCTACATCTTTCACATTCTCACCCTATATTCAATTGTTTCTCTTCCCTCTCATCCTCGTAGACTTGCTGCCTAATTGCTTTTGTTTAATCCTGGTTACTTTGCCTCTGTTTCTCTCTCCAACATCTCATTTGACCAAATGTATGTCTTTCTTCTGGCAATTAATTGTTCCCCACTGTCATTAATGACAGTCAGTAGACCTTTCATCTTGTTTTTTCTACAGCAACTTAAACTACCCCTTTCACTCTCTCTCTCCCTTTCTGTCCCTCTCTCTCTTTTTCTCTCTCCCTGTCTCGCTTTTTCTCTCTCCCTCTCTCCATGTCTCTCTCTCCCTTGCTGTCTTTCTCCCTCTCCCTATGTCTCTCTCTCTCTCTCTCTCCCTCTGTCTCTCTCCCTCTCTCTCTCTTTCTCTCTCCCTCTCTCTCTCTCTCTCTCTCTCTTTCTCTCTCTCTCTCTCTCTCTCTCTCTAAGCTCTCCAAAGTCTTCATGTTCCATTCTCTGCAGTCTGCTGTGGAACACAGCTCATCAGAGCTCTAGTACTCTTCGCCCCCCCTCCCCCCTCCAGTCTTCAGTCTGTCTCGAAGGGGGCCTGAGCTCGTCACATTAATGGAACTACTAAGCTAGAGGGCAGGACAACAGTGACTCAATAGAAAAGACAGGTGTCTCAAAGTATTCAAACTTTCAATTTCAGTTTGAAAGGTTTTCTTAAAATGGATTCCACGGAAGCAGGAATATGTTGATGCTCAAAAAACATGACGGTTACATACATAGATTACGGTTCAGGCCATGAATGAAACGATTATGATTCAGGCCATGAATGGAAAAAAATGATAATAACTCAACACAAACTAGACAATGAATATGACAATAACTGTCAGAATTCCGCCTGAAAGGCTGACTGCCACTGTCTGTGAGGATGTGTTTCACAAAGGCCCCTGGGAAAGCAGTCATCCAGCTCAGAGTTGCTGCTGACCTTGTCCTCCTCTTCTTTCTCATGATCTTGCAATAATTTCAGTATCGCTGAATACCTCTCTCACCGCCTCTGCATTCCTGCCTGCCATTGTCACCTTCTCTTCCTCCCCCCTCCTCCCTCCCTCCCTCCCTGCCTCCCTCCCTCCCGTTCGCCTCTCTTCTCCAGCGTTCCCACCACCCCGTTCCCTCCGCTCTCCTACACACAAGGCTTGTCAGTTCCAATTATGGTCGAAGTGTCCGCGCCCCCCGCCCCCTCCTCCCCGCCCCCTCCTCCCCGCCCCCTCCCCTCTCCCAGCTCACACACCCTGGCTCACACACAGACACACAGCCCATTCTAATTAAGCCCGTATCAATTAGGCGTTAGAGCCTTTAAAACAATGGCCCCTCTTTAGCAGTGGCCCTGGGCATGCTATGCCACTTCCTCTCTTGCCTGTTTCCCATCCATCCAGGAACACGTTCAGCCTTTCCCACTCCGTCGACTCTCAACCAGGCCGCCAGCCCGGCTCCTCAGCTGCCTATTAGCATATTCAGATGATGGAGGGGATGGAGGTTTATTGCACGTAGCCCATTACGAGCGGTATTGAGTGCTTCAGTCCTGTCATCGCGCGGCGGGTTTAGCCAGTTTGGAGGTGTCTTCTTTCAGCCTCTGCTGTTGATCTTAAAAAGACCGACTTTGCAAATCGGATGCTTTTATGCAGAACTCGCTCGGCTAACCCTTTCTATTTCGTCTGAGCCGGTGGCTAGCAGCTTGCTTACTGTAGCTCTCCACGTCTGCAGCTCTGTGCGTCTGCAGCTCTGCATGTCTGCAGCTCTGCGCGTCTGCAGCGCCATGCTCGTCTCCCTCGGGTCTTCGCCGGCTCTGCAGCGCAACACAACCTGGTTACGGTTTTCCCACAGATCTGCCGGTGAGAGGAGCAGTGCCCGGCACCACAGCTCGTTGGCACGGCGACCACGTTGGCACGGTGACCATGTTGGCACAGGCCCAGCCTGTTACTCCCCCCCCCCCCCCCCCACCTCCCCACCCCGTATCCCTTGGCTGGAAAGGCCCCTATAAAGGGGATTGGGGTGGATATGCCTGACATGACCGTAGCATCCTCACTCTGTTTTTCCAGGCCCTCTCTCTTTTTCCATCGCATCTTCTCTCTCTCTCTCTCTCTCTCCCTCCCTCTCCCTTCCTCCCTCCCTCTCTCTCCCTCCCTCCTTGTCTCCCTCCCTCTCCCTTCTTCCCTACCTCTCTCTCCCTCTCCCCCTCCCTCCTTCTCTCCCTCCCTCCCTCTCACTTCCTCCCTACCTACCTCTCTCTCCCTCCCTCCCTCCCTCCTTCTCTCCCTCCCTCCCTCCGTCTGTAGAGTCAGTGTGTCCTGACACAGCTGTCATTGCACTCCCTGGTGCTGCTCCCACGTACAGTAGTATGCACGCTGCAGTATTCAAAGGGATTGAATCTTTATTTATATGTCAGCTGTAACGTGTCAGCGTGCCACGAACATCAGTCATCAGTCAGAGACCATACTTGTTGGTGTCAAGGCCAGGGAACAAATGCACTTCCAAGGGCTCTTTCACTGGTAAAGACATTTAAAGGGAGTACAGACTGCCTAACACCCGCACCGCCTATGTCATCAATACGAGCCGGCATTCTAGGAGAGGCTGGGTCGTTTAGGTCACGATTCTCAGCTTAGAGGAGCGGCATTCACATGTGTGTGAGTGTCCCTGGATAACATGTAATGACATTATTCTCACCCGGGTTACCATTCATTGTCACTACGCTTTCTTCTCTCCAGCTCGTGAAATTGACATAAGCTTTCCAAACATTCCTGGCATTTTTTCTCAAGGCTGGATTTCTTTGGGGCCTTTTATAGAGAGGAGACCAGTAGCGTGAGCGCCCCCCTGTGGCAGGAGAGAACACAAGCCTGCAACACCTTGTTCTAAGGCCCAAGCTGTCACCTGAACTATTTACCATCAAACAGGTGATTTAGAGTCTAGGTACCTGAATGATTTTGTCAGTACTTTCAATCACTAGAACAATTCAAACGTGTAATTTTTAACAACAATCATACCTACCTATTCATAGTTTTTTCACTTTGGAAAATGTACCATTGCAATGATTGTATTTTTGTTTACACATTTTATCAACGTTTTGATCCAAAGCTTTCAGTTTCACCCTTTGTATCTCATCAATCATCTCCTCTGTTCCTCTGTTGTTTCGATTCAGTTTGGTCCTAAGACTGTTTCTATACCTCCCTCATGTGAGTAGATTCCTTTCCCTATTTCTGCAACAGCATCATGCACATCTCATGTGTGTCAAGTTTTTTCTTTTCTTTCGCTTTCCTCCGCTTCCTCTCCTCTCGCTCCCCGCAAACACATCTCGTCTCTCTGGCCTGGGCCTCTTGGTAAGTCTGACTCCTGTAAAAGCTCTCCTTGTTTACAGTCACCATTTCCTCAATCTGGCTCAGCAGCTTTGGCACTTGCATGTTACGAGTCCTGCGCTTGATGTTGAGGATGAAGTAGCTGTGCATGCATTTCTCCAGCAGTGTTTGCATGCCCTGACTCTGGGCGTCCATCTTTTGCCCCCTCGTACTTCCAGTGTGGGTGAATAGAATGATAGTATGTCCCCAGCATCCCTCCCCTAACATCTGTTCCATCACCTCCACAGCCCGCCCTTCCTCACCCTCAGAAGGCTCCGCAGGTAGGACCAGGAGGAAGGCGTGAGGTCCAGGTGCTGACAGGCGGGCGCACCTCCCCACGTCCTGTCTCAGCTCCTCTGGAGACACGTCTGGGCTGAACCAGTCCACGGTGTCCACCAGCACCAGCCGTCTCCCTCGCACGTCCCCCTCTCTCCTCCGGCTGTGGGGGGCTTGGGCGGGGCTGACCTGGTCCTCGTCCTCCTCTCGGTCCAGGAGGATGTTCGCCGCTGCCGTCTTGCCGGCGCCTGAGTTTCCCAGCAGCACGAGCCTCAGCTCAGACACACTGGAAGGTTCTGGAGGCAGGACTTGGCAGATGCAGATACTTTTTACCTCCACTGCAACACAGAAAACCCCGAGGTCAATAACCAACCAAAAACAACGTCACACAGGTGCTCTCCTCGGACTGGACTTGTGTTGGTGAGAATTTTAAGCAGATCATTATAATGGATTGGAATGCATTTTTCTTATGAGTTGCTGATAATGTAGTTGACCTAATCAAAAGTAAAAAGATGTGAATATATAGCGTGGTTCTCACTGGATGAAAACATGCTAGTGTGTACTGAAGCGTGACACAGCTTATAACACTGGTGAAATCTCTTTTTTTTTAAGAAGAAGAAAGGGAATGAAAAAAAGAATGAAATAGCTTATAGTTGAGTTCTAAAACAAGCTTGTTGTGAATACAAACAATGGATGGAATGAATGAAATCCTCTTACAGGTTCTATTCATCAAAGGTCGAATGGGTTTGGTCATTGCTCTCTTTAAGGAGAGCCTTACCTTTACTGCGAGACAGACATTTGGAAACTTGAGTTATGGCTGTGTTTGATATACTGTACGGCTACTAAAATGGCTATGAATACATTCAGTACACGTACTCACTGATGTAAACTAAACAACAGAACGATGAACACAAAGGATTTTGCATTTGTATGCAGACACAGATAGCGAACAACATTGTATTGAAGAACAGGAGAAGATCATCTTACGATTGTTTTTTTCCTCTTGTAGTGGTTTGTCTAGTCGTCTAGGTTCCATTATGATCAAAGGATGTGATTTCTTATTCTCTGTCAGATTAGATTAAGATGTTCACATGAATTAAAAAGTGATCCATGATTAACATTAAAAGTTCGCTACATTAGAAAAATATTAAAATAGCTCATTGCTTTCTCAGATAGAACGTACCCAGCAGGTTAGCAGATTCCATTCTTAACGACTTGTTCGTCAATGTCTCAGATCGTAAGTAATCTTCAGCATCTACGACAGATGTTGGCAAAGTCTACTACCGCACTTTTTGTAGCTATGCAGCACAAACCGCAAACAGGTGCCCAACTATCTTAACAAAAGCTGTCTAAACTTAAACTATTGTCGGAAATCAAATATCAGTCTGGATTCCATCTTAAAACGATAAAACGTTGAATTATAAAATGTTTCACACTTACTGCTGACCCCTAACCCCACTGCAGTCTCGAGCATTTCTCCTTGATTGATGATCTGAGCAATGTAGATTCCTGCGTCCGTATTTTGAATGTTTCTCAGACATAGAGACACGTTACCCATCTCCAGGTCTTGTGGAAGCACGCTGAGTTTGTGCTCATAGCCCGCCGCCTCTGTCACTAAGCCACCCCTGTATAAGTAAATACATTTCGTCTCTTTAAACCACTTCAATGTGACGTGTTTTGCATTGATCGTAGGATCAAGATGGCAGGGGAGGCAGACCGATTGATAACCATCACTGAGCTGTGGAAGAGTTCGAGAAGTGTGTTTTCTCAGACCTGTTAACAGAAACAGACGTGTTTGTATGACAGAAAATACGGACATATTGTATACTCGGTAAATAAGGAATCAACTTTAACCTGTAGCCGACATTAGTTTCATTTGAGCTCATGTTATTGAATTAAAAGTTGCTATTGAGAAATTCGGTGGATATAATGTGTCCTTTGAAATATCATCAGATTTATCAAAATATGTTGGATTTGGATTATGCAGACTTCTGTAGCAAAATTGATAGAGGTGCAAAGCACAATCATTAAATACAAACATAAAACATGTATTGAACAATATCCCTTTTCAAACCAAAATTTTCAAAAAAAATAGGTCATGTGCAGATATCTCAGTAATACTTACTTAGCTTGATGGAACGTGCCATTCTTCCGTTATAAAAAATACACACCACTCAAACAAAAAAGGCGTCTCATTGTTAAGTTTCTTTAAAACTATTCATTGTGATTCCATAAAGATATAATTAAAATATATTTACACTACAATTATGCACGCCATCTGTGCATTATGTTCCTCGAAATTACTTTCGGTTTCTCTCAATCTGAAAGACTAAAACATGTGATACCAATCAGCTTCCAATCAATGGCACCGACATACAAGACGCAACTCTGATAAAACATCAGATTAGTTCTTTTTATTAAGCTAATTTTAATTATCATTAATTCTATTAAATTTTAAGAAACATTATTCTTCATCTTCTAGGTGCAACTCTGAATTAATACTTTGAGATAAACGTAGTGAAGGTCATATTTCATGGCTGGGGTTCCTGGTGGAATGGCCAGGGGGGCGTGGCCTGTGTGGCTTGGCGCTGTGCGAGCGCTCCGCCGCCTGCCCGTGCAGTCTGCGCAGACGAGTCACTTCCTGTTTGTACCTGTCAAAGAATGTTTGGATTCAGTCTCCTCTGGGATGAAGAGATCACATTTTAATCCATGACTGGTAGAATGTATATACTTCATAAATATTCATATATATATTATGTGCTCGATGTTTAGGCTGTTTCTCCTTTGCAGTATCTATTGAAAATAATAGTCATAAGCAATTATGAAATTCCCTTCTGCCATTGTTTCACTCTGCTTGGAAATCCTTTGTGTCAAGGCTGTACCTTCCAGTCAGACTGTCTTTTTAAATGTCCATGAAATATATTTCCACAGAGTATTCATATTCCTGTTGTTACCTGCCCAAGTGTCTGTCAACATAATCTTGCAGCTCCAGAACCTGCTGCTCGGCAACAGTTGCCCTGGTTATCAACTGAGCGCGTTCTCGCTCATGAGCCTCCTAGCGGGTCAACAGGAAGAGGACATCTCACATCATCTTTATGATCTCTTCACTCTCAGTTCTGCTTTTGGCTGCACAGGCGATTCCATGGAACACGCTATCGATTTATACCATAACACTAGTTCATTTGCAACTGTCTTGCTTTGTTTTGGTTTAGAGATTTGGGACGGGGTGAGTTCACCTGTGTAGAGTTGGTCATCTCTCGTAGCTGTTTCCTGATGTCTACCCAGGCCAGATCGGAAACTGATCCCGATGTTCCAGCACTGCACAAGTTCCCAATGTGGTCAATATACTTGTACCACTTGTGTAAGTGTAGTTCTTCACAGGAAATAACAGTTGATCTTAAGACTCACTCCTGAAAGTTGACCGCCTGCATGGGTTTGGTGAAAACTGCCATCTGAAAACAGGAAGAGAAAAACAGAAGTATAGCTCAGTATTTTTATTGTTTATGTATAGGACATTTTATATATATATATATATTTACTTGATTGCTGTTTATGCTTGTATTTATGTAGCACCGTGGTTCTGTGAGGCACGACATTTCATTCCACTGTATACCCCCGCATGTAGCGGAATGACAATAAAGCTCAACTTGACTAACTTGACTATATCAGAACCCAACCTGAGGTTCAGAGAGCAGGACAGTTCAATCCCAGGCCGACAAAACATCGAACAGATCAACCAGAGTCTCAGAGCAGACACCTGTAGCTAACCGTCTCTGGAGGAGGGGATCCCTCACTGAACTGCTCCTCTCAAGGTTTCCTCCACTATCCTCCTCTAGTCAGTTTGTTTAGGAGTTTTTCCTTGTCTTCCTTAAGGGTTGAGGTTGGCTGAGGGGCATTTGTATGGGCATATGTAACATGTGACATTAAGAACAATGGGCGATAGGGCATTCTCTTCAGTTGCCCCAAGGTTATGGAATTCTCTGCCTTCTGAGATTAGAAATGTAGCATCCATAATAATGTGTAAATCATCCCTTAAAACTCATTATTTTAGGGAAGCATTTGGGTGAAAAAGTGATTCTGGTGGTTGTTATGTGATGTATTTTATGTATTTTTATGCTTATTTTATGAATCTTAACTCTGTTTATGTGAAGCGCTTTGAGAAATGACTTTTAAAAGCGCTATACAAAATAAAGTTATTATTATTATTATTATTGCCAGTAAAATGGGCTGTACAAATACATTGGATGGGATGAGCCTCAGATGGGTTAGGGTTACCTGGGGCTGGGCATCCCTGAGCCGGCTCTCCAGCGAAGCCTTGTCCTGCCGCAGACGCTGGAGCTCTCTCTCTGTCTCCCCGCTCAGCTCACTGGGCTGCAGGCTGAAGTGCACCTCAGGGAGGCCAGGATCCAGACCGCTCTCTGGCTGGGCCAGGACCTGCTCCCTGAGCACCCTGACACACACTGGCTTGTCAGCGTACACGGCTGTACATGCACTTATCATCAGGAGGGAGAAGAACTGAGGGAGGGAGGGTAGCTGAGTGTGCAATATGTCAGGTGAGGGAGGAGACATGGAAAGTGTTGTAGCCAGGGTTGCTTAGCACCAGAAGGATTGAAGCTCATCCTTCTATCAATTAAGTGTTGAAAATCAAGAACTAGAAGCACATTGAAAGCTGACCTGTACGTGACTAGACAACATGGCTGCTATGTGTGGAGAGCTGGTAGCTGACCTGTACGCGATGAGCAGGGCTCGGTGGGTCTTGGAGGTCTTCTGGAGTCTCTTCTTGTAAGAGCGAGCGGCTGAGGCTAGCTGCTCCTCTCTCGCCCGGTAGGAGGAGCGCACTTCCTGGAGCATGCTGTCCACGAAGGCCCTCATCCTTACCCGTTCTGGAGGCCCCTGGCCCCCTTTCCCCTGGGCTAGACCGTCCATGTACTCCTGGACAGGAAGCCAGAACACCACACCAGATGTTTCACCATGGGTGGCATGCCTTTCTAGGCCCCTCAGTGTTCTGGATGTGGTTTGCGGCTGGTTGGCCCTGTGCGTATGATAGCTCCACAGATGGGAACTGTACTTAGGTTGTTTCTCTGGAATCTGTACTCTCTACTTCTTATATATGCCAGGCTTGTGACTTTAGTTGAAATCTGTATATGGTGGCATGATCTCTCTCCCCTTTCACTGTGTGTGTGAAGAAATGTTAAGGAAGATTGAGGAAAAAAAAAAAAGTTTTGAAAAATCCAATTTCGGAATGATTTCCAAAAGGTTCCAAAACTATTTTCTAAATATATTCTTGAAAAATGGGCATCTCAGGCCAGCTCATGTGTATAGGCATGTGTGTGGTGACTCACAGCCAGGTCGTGTAAGTAGCATGTGTGTGGTGACTCACAGCCAGGTCGTATAAGTAGCGCACCAGCCTTGCTCGGTACTCCTCATTCAGCTCCTTCACCTGCATCTGTAACCTGGAGTTCTCCTCCTCCACCTCCTTCAGCTGGCTCTGAGAGCTCAGGAGTGTCTGGCAGAAACACACACACACACACACACACAGAAACACCACCCCCACACACAAACACCACACACACACACAAACACCACACACACACACACCACACACACACACAGAAACACACACACAAACACACACACACACACACACACACAAACACCCCCCCACAAACACACAAACTTGAAACTATATAATCAAGTAACATACACATACATTCTTGACAGACCATCAAGTTTCAGACAATCAGAGTTTAAGTGAGTTGTGGTGACTGTGGTGAACTGGGAGGTAAATGAGTAGCTGGCTGGTCTGATGATATTCTGACAGGACCAGAGTCTTCCTCTCACCGCCGTCTGCTCAGACAGTTTCTGCTGGGTGTTTCGGATGCCTCTCTTGTTCTCCAGCTGCTCCTTACCCATGGCCACCCTGCAGCAGGTTCAACCACATCCCAGAAGAACTCGAGTCAAACCACCGAAGGAGACCACATCACAGACAAAACCACGCGAAGACCACAGCTTTATCAAAATGACCGCCGAAAACCGCCGAGGAACATTCCGGGGCGACCCGGAGACAAGTCCGGACGTTTGATGCCTTGATGATGATTGAGGGCTTGTAACCCTCAGGGCTGCTGCTGTTTACAGTGCAGGAGGCAGGACCCTAAGATGAGAGGGTCTGAGGAGGAGATCCACTCACACTCTCTGCTCCAGTTTGCACTGCTGCTCCTCATAACTCTGTTTCATCTTCTCCAGCATGTCTTTGATCTCGTCCTGGTTCCCCAGTAACTGCAACGTACACAAATCGGCGAGAGACGTCAAGTGAGGGAGAGAGAAGCACGCAGAGAGACAGGAGGGAGAGAGCTTCTTATTGACTACTCTGGAACTTAAGAGAGAGGCACGCACACTTTTTTCCATGCCTTTACGCTCTTGGGCCATCGCAGCCAGGTCCTCAGGCTGTCAAAAACACAGAGATGTGATGCCGTATTTTAGTCGTATTTGAGATTGATAGGATACAAAAAAGGGGATGAATGAAGCGAGAGAGAAAAACAAACTAAAAGAGTACAAATAAAAAATAAAAAGATAGTATAAGTCATGTGAATGAAAGTTCTCACCCTGATTCTGTTGCGTGACATGCGGCTGACCAGCGCTCTCACCCTGTCCTGCTCTTGCCCCTCCTCTCCGTAGACACTCTGACCGGAGACCCGATCTCGCTGCAGTTCCTCCAGCTTCCTGTAGAGGGCGTCCTGAGCCTGAGCCATATCCAGCAGCTCAGCGCTCAGCTCCTCGTTCTGAGCCACTTCTCGCTCCTGGGCCTCGGTCAGGGCCAGGTGGTTCCTCTTCAGGGTCACGTACTCCTCCGCCATGTCGCCGCTGCTCTTCTCAGCCAGCTGGAGACGGGCCGAGGCGGACTGAAGATCTCTACGGAGCTTATCTCTCTCCAGCTCCAGCTCTGTCAACGCACTCTCCTGGTTCAGAATCTGTACGGAGAAAAACCGTTGGAGATACGAATCCAAAGTTGGTGTATTTCCCATGTCAGTATACACAAACACAGCATTTACTGTGGTAGGATTGTGCATACAATAGATAGATACATAGACAGAACATAGATATACAAAGATATACATAGATAGAACATGGCTATACATAGAGAACGAGGACAGAAAATGAACCGCATGACAGCGGTCACCCTTGTAAACTCACGCAACAAAGCAAGAGGATATCATTTAGCTTGATCACCTTGTTTTTCAACTCAAATGTTTCCCCTTCATACTGCTCTCGTATCTTGTTGCCTTTTATCTGCACCTCCACAAGTTCTTTCGATATCTAATACACACAAATATTGACGTTTATTTCGTGGCATCTTTTCAAACACTGTTGAAGCGTTAAGAATATTCCGAAATACCTTTAGTTTCTCCTCTTCACTCTGCACCAGTTTAGCGGACAGGTCCGTCTTGGAGCCTGCAAGATGGTCTAACCTACTTTCAAAGTAACCCAGTTTGGTAAAAAGACGCTCGTTCTTGTCACGGAGCTGAACCTTAATGGACAGAGATTGAGTTTCCAAAACAGTCGATAGTCTACACATGTATATAAAATCACGAAGAGCTTTCAAATCTATTTTCTGTCTTGCAGGCAGATGGACCTGCTGGAAACTGAACCAACGTAACAAATCTTTAAGTTGAAGCAGGTCAAATCAAATCAAAATGACAGTCTACTTACATTTTCCTCAGTTAAAGAACGCATTCGCTGCTGAAGCTCATTTAAGGAAGGTCGAAGGTCACGAGAATCCATATTTCAGTAGTTTCAGTATGAAACTACTGATGACTCAACAGAATCTGATATGTACTTGGAAAAGTTATGCACCGGTTTCTGTTGATGAATAGTGACTAGCTTCGATCACTATTTACCAACAGTGTTGCTATGACTCCTTCAAACATTAGGGATGGAAACGTTATAAACCGTTTCGTGGACTTGCTACAGACTGCATTTTCGAGACACGTTTTCATGATCAAACTATGAAATAGATTTGGGTTTTTGTTTTGCCAGAATTCTATTCGATCTTCTGTCAATTCTATTCTCACTGCACGAGGCCCCTTAGCAACAGTGTAGAGAGCGCGTGCCACGGCAGTTGGTGCTGAAATGCTGAAACTTGATTACGTCATATTTATAACTGGCCACCGAAATACTGGTTTACAACCAGAAATTAGACTTTGTTTTAGTCAAAAGAAAACGTCTTCATACTCAAAATGTCTGGTCGTCGAATGAGCATTGCTAAGGGGCTTCGCAAAGAAAGCTACGCCGACAGACTAAGAGGATCAAATCTTGACTTTGACCGATATGACGACGACGACACACACCATCTGAAAAGGGGGTCGTCTGTATGGAAGTCAGGCTTGAAGGGCAAACTTGGCAACACGTACAGATTAGGACCAAAAGTCAAGTTCCTTCCCCATCTGATTAGAAATAAAGGGACTGAGTTGATGAGTCAAGCTTTCGGCGAATTGACCTACGAACACGACAAATGTCGACAAGTGGCCGACAAACTCGCCGCGGATATCTTGGCCTTCACCAAAGAGCAGGTGTTTGACCGCTACAGATACGTGGTCCGGATTATTGTGGGCGAAAAGAAAGGCCAGACGGTTAAAATCGCTAGTCGAGCCTTGTGGGACGCCGAAAAGGACAATTTCCTGACTCTGAACTTTGAGAACCAGCACTTGTTCGTTGTTGGCATGGTTTTTGGCATTTATTTAGAGTAGCCTATATTAGTTCTAGAAGAACTTTGATCTGTATCTGTAGGAAAAAAAAGTTTCAAGGATCTAAATTAGTTGAAGACTATTAAAATGTACTGGCTAACCACTAACCATATTTTTGCATGTTTTTTTAGGCTGCTATACCGAACTCAAGCGTAAAGGCAAAACACCTTGGTCAAATCACTAATCTATCAAATAAATGCATAACTTTATTTAAAATTACGAGTTTATTTAAAACTTACTATACAGATCACAAAAATATATTTTAGGTATATAATAACACCAGGGTCATATACAAAATCTTAACACTAACACACAAAAACAAATTATCATATAAATGTATAAAATGCATTTCAACTATGTAAAACAAAGCTGTATAATCTGTATTTAAATATTTATCCAGATGTTTTATATTCATCGTACACCTTAAATTCAAAACATAACAATTAATGTATTGTTTTTTCTTTAGATGTACTGACTAGAAAAATACATGTGTCCTGTAAGGAATTAACAAAGCCAAACAGTTGTCTCAGACATTTTTGACCCAAAGGCAATATCCTGCATACCATACTGCATAAGGCAAACTGCAGACTGGTGTCAGCAAAATATGCTCATTATGACCTTGGAAATGTGATGAACAATTGAACGAGGTATTCCATTTTTTGTTCTCATCTTGTTCTCAGGTATACAGGCTTAGGAGAACATCTGAAATGTCAGTTGGTTGACAATGGAATTCTAGTGATATCTGTGATTACTGGAATGGATTTAAGTAGTACGATAACGTTCGAAACAACTGATTACATTGTTCGTCTCATCGCCTCTCTCGAAGCAGAGTGTAACTAGGTCAAGCCCCTTGTACCAAAGATGAATAAGGCGACCCTGTTGAAGAACAAGGCCACCGTTTGGAGTTTCCGTGTGGTTCTAGAGCTGCTTGTGTCCACTCTGTCATGGACCTTACCGTCTGCAAGCGTTTGCCCACAGTCAGGTCCAACCCACCTGCAATTCAGCTGCTATTCACCTGACTACAGGTGGAAAGGCTGTGGTGGAAAGGCTGTGGATCAGTCCCCTTGATGGAACTCAAGAGTCTCCTCCTCCTCCACTTCATCCTCCTCCCCCCCACTGTCCCTGCGGTCTCCCCTGTCGGCCAGCGGGCCTCTCCCCAGGGGGAGTCCCACCGCCCTCTGCAAGGCCTCCAGGCTGCCTGGGCTCACATAGTAGCTGATGTTCAGGGACGGCAGCATCTTCTGCAGCTCCTCCAGCTTGCGGTAGGCCTGCGGAGAACCAGCAGGAGATGACAGGGTGAAGACGACGACGACGGGATACTCTAGGGGGAAAACGATATACATCTACGAGTGTACGGGGTTCCTCGTTTGTTTTGGCAGTACTGACCACCTGGAAGTTTCCCTTCTGACAGTGGTGCTCCACCAGGAAGCCGTAGGCGTCACCTATCCGGACCGCCGGGTCCAGCTCGCTCTCTTCCAGCAGGGCCTCGCACAGCCTCACCGCCTCACCCGCATCCTCCTCATACAGCCTGCAGGGGGCGCAGCAGCGCTCACAACCCAGCAGGTATTCCTTCTCCTCCCCCATTCCAAGTTCCCAAACCAAAGAATCACTCTACCCTGGCTGCAGTGCCGTGTACCAGGTGACAGCGGTGCGTTCTCACCTGCGTGCCTGGACGAACCGCTTGACCAGGTTGATCTTGTGCTGCAGGTCAGCCATGCGGCTGTCCTGCTCCTCCTGGCTGCGGCCCTTGGCTTTGGACAGGCACTTGTAGGCTTCCGTCAGGGCTCCCAAGGCCTTCTCATAGTTCTGATAGTCATCGATCTCCACCTGAATGTATTGGCAAACGCATTCACCACCACAACAAACCAGACTGTTGATCATCTAAGTCGCTGACCTGAAGTTGAGAACTGATCAAGACTGTTAAGTCAGGAATGTCCAATCCTGGTCCGCAAGGGCCACTGTCCTGAACGTTTGAGACGTTTCCCTGCTCTTAGAACGCCTGATTCAAACAAACGGGTCATTATTGAGCTCTACGGAAGCCTGATAATGTCCAGTCATTAGAATCAGGTGTGCTGGAGCAGGGAAACGTCTCAAACTTTCAGGACAGTGGCCCCTGAGGACCAGGGTTGAACACCCCCTACTGTAAGTCATAACATCTGCGTACATTATAGAGAGGATTCATTGTTACATTTATGATGCTTTACCTGGGCGCAGGCTTCATAGAAGCCAGCCAGCAGGTCGAGGGCCCTGCCTTTAGTGTAAAACCCTATGATGTTCTTCATGATTTCCGGATCCTTCCGCCAGTCCAGAGACTGCAAGTAGTTGGCAGCCATGATGTAGATCTCCTTCTGACGCGACACGCCGGCAAAGAAAACTATCTTCTCTGTGTCGCCAGACTTCAGCAGAGCCCGCATGGCCTTATGGGTAGGAAGAGAAATAGATCAGTCAAGTGTGTGACAGTGTTCTGTCTGGTTTGGGTGTCTGGTGTCTGTAAGACTCGCACACCTTCATCTTGTTGCCGGCCTGGGTGTATTTCTTGGTGGCCAGATGGTAGTTTCCCTGGCGCATGCAGCAGTCAGCTATTCTCTCCAGCAGGTCCTTGCGGGCCTCCTCCGACATGTCTTTGGAGTCCCGGGCCACGGTCATGCTCTCGGCCAGGTCCTCTGTGATGGTCAGGCTGTGGTCCAAACACAACTGCAGGGCCTCGTGAAACTGGGGGTATTCACACAAACGTACGTTAGCTTAGCGCTGTGAGTGATGCTTCTCTGGATATTTCTTTCCCTCTCTGTGTCTCTCTCACTCTCTCTCTCTCTCACACACACACGTACCTTCTTGGCAGCCACCAGGAGCTCCACTGCCTTCTCGTATTGGGCGTGCTTGATGAAGAAGTCGGAGCAGCGCGCCAGCAGGGCGGGGTCAGAGTTTTCGTTCAGATCCTCAGCGATGAGCTGCAGGGCTGTGAAC
Source organism: Plecoglossus altivelis (assembly GCA_036571765.1). Classification (NCBI taxonomy): domain Eukaryota; kingdom Metazoa; phylum Chordata; class Actinopteri; order Osmeriformes; family Plecoglossidae; genus Plecoglossus; species Plecoglossus altivelis. Next base: position 13,308,763 of record BROE01000007.1, read on the forward strand.
TGCTGGGTAGCAAAGGCCAGCTCAAGCGCCTTGGAGAAGTGACCAGCCTGCAGGACAGAGACAGAGAGAGAGAGAGGTAGAGAGAGAGAGAGGCAAAGAGAGAGAGAGAGGCAGAGAGAGGCAGAGAGAGAGAGAGGCAGAGAGAGAGAGAGAGGCAGAGAGAGAGAGGCAGAGAGAGAGGCAGAGAGAGAGGCAAAGAGAGAGAGAGGCAGAGAGAGAGAGAGAGGCAGAGAGAGAGAGGGGCAGAGAGAGAGAGAGAGGCAGAGAGAGAGAGAGAGAGACAGAGGCAGAGACAGAGGCAAAGAGAGAGGCAGAGAGAGAGAGATAGAGACAGACGCTAATGCTAATCTCAAATGTCTTCCATTAAACTCATCAAATATAAATGAGTAAGTGAAATGCAATCGTCTAGACCAGAGGTTGGGGAAGCTGCTTAACGTCTGCCTGTCTTTTGACGGCGTTACCAGATCAGGAGCTCCACCTTGTGGCTCACGGCAGAATGCACCGGTTATTATTGACGAGCAAACGGTCGCTAAGGAGTGGCATTCCGCCTTCCGTACCTTGTGGTAGAGCATGACAGCTCGGTCCATGTGAGTCCCCTTCTCCTCATAGTAGCAAGCAGCCTCCATCATGTCCTCAGGGTTACTGAGGAGCGCCAGGTTCATCAGCTGGTCGTCAACACCGTTCTCCTGATCAACAACAACAACAACAAACATGTCAACACCGTTCTCCTGAACAACAACAACAAACATGTCAACACAAGCTACTAAATACACATGGCTCAACAGGAGACAGAGCTGGAAGTATTGTTCTCAATAAAGCCTACATATCTGAAATACCTTTTTAAAATAACAAATGTCAAAAATAACAATGATGAAATTCATACCGGATACCCTGTGAATCATTATAAAATATGAAAAGGGACAGGTATTTGGTGAGTCTGATAAGCAGGATGTTGACTGTAGGATGTTGACCAGGACAGAGGAGTACCTTGCACAGGCGGATGGCGTTGTTGTAGGCTTGGGCTCGTGTGTAGAAGTGGACGGACTGTTTGATCTCATCCTGACTCTCGTACTGACGCGCCAGGTGGTACGACGCGGCCCGGTTCCCCGTCTCATTGGCTATCTCAGACGCCTGTCAAATACGTAGCCATGGTTACAACGTGACCAGACCACAATAAAACAACACAACCAGTTAGTTTGTGTTATAAGAAGTGTGTGCGACTCGATAAACATTCCTCCGGGCCCATTGACAGACAGGTGTTACCTTCTGAATGTTCCCCAGGTAGCAGTGCACGCGCACCAGAGAGAGGTAGTCCTGGGCGTATTCGTAGTAGCGCAGCGCTGACTCCATGTCTGACTGGCTCTCCAGGTACTGAGCCCACCATTTATAGATGCTCCTGTAGAGACACAGCAGATGGCAGCACGCCACAAGTTTTCACAAGTCGTGGCATTGGTGGTATAGTACGCTCTCTATAGTACGCTCTCTGTAGTAGGCTCTACAATATGTTCTCTTTAGTACGCTCTCTGTAGTACGCTCTCTGTAGTACGCTCTCTGTAGTACGCTCTCTATAGTAGGCTCTCTATAGTGCGCTCTATATAGTACGCTCTCTTTAGTACGCTCTCTATAGTAGGCTCTCTATGGTACGCTCTCTATAGTACGCTCTCTACAGTACGCTCTCTATAGTACCCTCTCTATAGTACGCTCTCTATAGTACGTTCTCTATAGTACCCTCTCTATAGTACGCTCTCTATAGTACATTCTCTATAGTACGCTGTCTATAGTACGCTCTCTATAGTACGCTCTCTATAGTACGCTCTCTATGGTACGCTCTCTGTAGTACGTTCTCTATAAGCATCACACTTATGAAGAACATCATGTTAACCCTTGTGCTGCCTTCAGGGTCATTGTGATTCACCTTTAGTACCACAAAGGGGAGCCACCGTGATCCCAATGCAGCTCCAGGATTAAGAACGTTTGAGTCTTCTGGTTGAAAGTTTCCCCAAACGTAAAATATTCCCTAAATGTAATAACTTGAACCACGTATGAACATGGTCACATGGTCAAACAGAGAGGAGCCTGATACTGACTTGTCCTTAGTCTTGTTGACGTAGATCTCCAGCGACTGAGCGTCATCCAGGAGCATGCGGGGCACCTCGAACCTGTGTGTGTCAGACTTCTCATAGCTGCAACACACACGTGCGCGCGCACACACACACACACGCACGCACACACACACGCACGTACACACGCACGCACACACACAAGTACACACGCACACACACACACGTACACACGTACACACACAGTCAGGAACTGGTACTAGACACATCCTCTGATGACAGGAGAAGGTTCTTTCTCTCACACAACAGAAAGCATTTCTACACATCTTAATCAGCTCATTCAAAGTCATGTTCATCGACGTGCATTTGCCACTGGAAATAAATCATATTCAAAAACCTACAATAAACGAATGAAAGGGAACCCCTGTAGCTTGAGCGTGGACGCGTGTCTTACTAGGCGAGGGCAGTGGTCTTGTCCCCCACAGCCTCCAGGTACTTGGCGTAGCTGTAGTAGGTGGTGCGCAGGTGGATGCGGTCCTGGGTCTCTGCCGTCTCCAGGGCCTGCTTCCACTGACCGGACGCCTGGTACAGCTTGTTGAGGAGGTCATAGCGCTGGCAGCTCTTGTACAGCTTCTCAGCATCGTCCTGCTCAGGCAGAGGGAGAGGACGGCAAGCAGAGAGGGTCATTTCACACCAGCTATATGTTCCGGTTACCTCAGTGTGTTCTTGCAATGAAGTAACAAAAAAGCAAAGAGAATCTCAAGTGAGTTCAGTTAAGGTGGGATACTCGGATCTAAACTTGATGTAATATCTTCACTGAAGAGGTATCTGCAGCAAGTGGATGAACCAACCTGGTCTCTGCACGTTTGTTACTGTATGAAACTCATTGTGATGGTGTTGGTGTGGTGGGTAGTGTTGGTGTGATGGTGTTGGTGTGGTGGGTAGTGTTGGTGTGATGGTGTTGATATGATGGTGTTGGTGTGGTGGGTAGTGTTGGTGTGATGGTGTTGATATGATGGTGTCGGTCTGGTTGTATTAGTGTGACGTGATGGTGTTTGTGAAGTGATAGTGTTGGTGTGCTGGGTGGTGTTGGTGTTGGTGTGCTGGGTGGTGTTGGTGTGGTTGTGTTGGTGTGATGTGACGGTGTTGGTATAGTTGTGCAGGTGTTGGTGTGTTGGTGTAGGTGTTGGTGCTGCTCTCTTCACCAGCATGCCCAGCTGCACAGCCAGCACCGCCACCCTGGCCTCCACCTCCGGCTCCGCCTCCGCCTCCCGCAGCGCCCGCGCCGCCCTGGCGTTCCCCATGTTCCCCAGACACACCCGCGCCACGTCCAGACGCCGGTTCTTCACACACATCCTGGCCATGTTCTCCCACACCGCCTCGCTGCAGAGAGAAAAGGACCTTTGTTTCACTCTCACGTCTGATTGGTTCATACTTCAGATAGGGAACAGATTAGGAATACATCGGATCAAAGAGTTTATATTTGATAGGATGTGCAAGGTAGATGAAGACAAACACCTGAGAAAAGTTGGTAGGAAATAGAAACCTTCTCATTCCTTTTGTTACTTTTCGAAAGCTCATATGGATGTAAGAGTTGTTGTAAGACGGAGGGAAGTCTTACACTGAGAAGTTAGAAACAATCAACATCAAACGCAATCAGATCTCAACCAAGTCCTTCGACGCAAAAAGCACTGATTTAATCACTGCTTCGATATGTGCGTGTGTGAGAATCCAGTCTCAACGCCCAGGCCTTAGATGTACACCACCACAAGAGCTATCCAACACACACACACACATTCCACACCCATCTGGTCTCTATTTGCAAAGCCCTCCATCCCTCCCCTCCGATGCAGATGTGGAATGTTTATTAAAGTTAGGCAACAGGACATTCCCAGAAACTTTAGGGGGCCTGGAACAGGCCAGGGAGAGACAGGCCAGGGAGAGACAGGCCAGGGAGAGACAGGCCAGGGAGAGACAGGCCAGGGAGAGACAGGCCAGGGAGAGACAGGCAAGCAGAGAGACTAGCGTAGCCACTGGCAACCCAAACTAGGCTCTCCGCAACCTCACAGAAAGCAAGTCCTGAAAACCCCTCACTGTCACAGACTGACTCAACACAGTCCACATCTTAGTGGAAGGCTCACTAAGCCATGGTTAACTTTGGGGGAGGAAGAGAGAGAGGGAGGGGGAGGGAGGGAGGGAGGGAGAGATGGAGAGAGACACAGTGCATCTGTGTAGGGGAGAGAAGGGGGATCTAAAGAACAAAGACAGAAAAAGAGACTAAGAGCGATAGAAAGACAGCGGAGAAAAGAAGGGAAGAGAGACATGGCTGTTCCCCCTTCCCGCCCCTTTTCCTATCAGGAAACGCATCCTGTTGCTGGTTGAACTGCAGGGGCCAGTGTGTGACACACACACACACACACACAGACAAACACACACACACGCTCCTGCTTATAGGCTCTCGGAGGAAGAAAAAGCCCCTCCCCCAGTGAGTGAGTCTTCTCACACAAGCAGAGAGGAGGGGCGTGTCCTAGCCTGGGACATGCTGCAGACACAGATCCTACACTGCTGCCCGGGCCAACACTGTTTCCCACAGAGAGGGAGAGAGACAGAGGGAGAGAGACAGAGAGAGTGGAGGGAGAGACAGAGAGAGAGAGGGACAAAGAGAGAGAGAGAGAGATATAGAGTGGAGGGAGAGAGACAGAGAGAGTGGAGTGAGAGAGACAGAGAGAGAGGAGTGGGAGAGAGAGTTGGGGGCGAGAGAGTGGAGGGAGAGAGACAGAGAGAGAGGGGAGGGAGAGAGAGAGAAGGGAGGAAGAGAGAGAAGCAGAGAGGGAAGGGAGGTAGACTACAGCATGTGCAGTAGGAGTTCTTCCAGTTGAGAGAGTGCTTGGTTGGGTTAAGCTCCAGCGAAGCTGCCAATGATCCAGCCCTGAGGAGCAGCGCTCAGTACTCCCACTCTCCTCCACTCCCCCGCCACCACTGCCCAGCCACCGGAGGGGAGAGAGAATAGAGAGCCAAAGAAAGAAAAACAGCCAAGAGGGAAGAAAAACGAAAGCCAGACAAACTGGACCCAGAGAAGCTCTACCTCCGCTGAGGAATCGAGCGGAAAAAGAGAGCGGGAGAGTCGGAGCGCGGGACAACAAGGAGACTGAGAGGACACGCAGGAGAAGCGGGAGGGATCTTGGAGCGCCACGCTGCAGCCTGTCCCAGCCAGTGGAATGGACCCAGGTGCCTGTCGGATTAACCCACGCCTGCCCACCGTGCAGTCCGAGGAGGAAGGCTGAGACGACTCCACCGCCCCCCTCCGTCTCCGAGGATGAACGGAGATGTTCTCTAGCTGAGCCGCAACACAGGACCCGTTGGCCACCCTTTCCCCTGCGTCCAGCGCTGCCACACGGAGTCAGCCGTCACCGCTAGCTCCAAGGCCGTGGAGGAGGAGGTGGTGGTGGAGGAGGAGGAGCAGGAGGAGAGACGCTCGCTCCCGACCGCGAACACCGACGGCGCCGTAGCCGGCGAGGAGCAGGGGGGCGCGGGAGGAGGGGAGGACGAGCGAGGGGAGGGAGAGCTGGCGACCGCCCAGCGCATGGCCGTGCAGAGGCTGGTGGCGGCGGCCGTGGCGGTGGCCCTGCTGTCCCTGGTCCTCAACAACGTGGCTGCTTTCACCCCCAGCTGGGTGCTGCAGGCCCTGGAGGATGGACGCAAGCGCAGCGTGGGGCTGTGGAGGATGTGCCCTGCCGGGGGGGAGCGGGGCCGCGAGGACCCCGGGACGGGGAGGAGGGGACAGGGGCAGAGACAGTGTGAGGGCCTGGGATGGGGCTCAGAATACGCTGGATACCAGGAGTCCCGCACCTCAGTGAAACGTAAGTGTTATGGAGAGGTGGTGTGTGTGTGTGTGTGTGTGTGTGTGTGTGTGTGTGTGTGTGTGTGTGTGGAGGAGAGTATCTGTGTGCGTGGGTGAGCGTTGGTATCAAAGAAATGTCTGAATTCACACCATCGCTGCAATCGATTCAAAACAAAGTGTTGCTTGTGCTGTATGTTTTGAGTATCAACCTGCCCCCTGAAAAGCCCAAACGGTGAGGAATCCTGTGCAGAGACTCTGGACGATGCATAGCGAGGTCCTAAATCCCATAGAGTTGGTCTGTGGGTGTGTATGTGATGGATGATGGGCACCCTGATAAGGGCTGGAGCAGGAGGACTTGCAGTTTATTGTCTGATGATGGTTTCCATGTTACCCTGCAGGTCACTGGGGGTTCACCCACTGCTGTGTTACCTGATCTCTCACATTATAGCCCAAACATCATGATGAATCACAGTTGGCCTCCTATTAACCAAAGCATGTTGTTGCCCTCAGTGGTACCCCTCACCTCAGATATATGATTGTGTGTGTGTGTGTGTGTGTGTGTGTGAGAGAGAGAGAGAGACAGAGGGAGAGAGAGAGACAGAGTTAGAGAGAGAGGGAGAGAGAGAAATAGAGGGAGAGAGAGGGGGGGACAGACAGGGAGAGAAAGACAGAGGGAGAGAGGGAGAGAGAGAGGGGGAGAGAGAGAGAGGGAGAGAGGGAGAGAGAGAGAGGGGAGAGAGAGAGAGGGTGGGAGGGACGGAGGGACAGAGAAGTATCTGACCTTCATATTGCATAATATTGGCGTTTAACATTCCTTGTAACAAGATACATGTCGAATGTTCAAGCTACAGTTGTTTTCTCTCTAAACGATTAGGATGTATCAAGCAATATGGGTTCTACATATTGAAAATATTTGAAAGAATTTACAGAAAACTATTAACTTTTTTCAATTGTCATCCCTTGTTGCATTCTAGTTCTAACCAAATAAAGCATTTGCGAGTGTTTGTGACTTCTATTTGAACTGGCCCTCATAGTGCGGTCATTTGTGAATCTATTGATCTGTGTGTAAAGATAGCAGGAGGTCAGTTTGATCTCAGTAGGGTCATGACCTCCGCCAGGTGTTCAGGGTCAAGTCCTAACCCCCTCCCCGCTCCTCCCCCCTCCTCCCCTCTCCTCCCGCAGTGCAGTTCGACATGATGCGGGCGTGTAACCTGATGGCCACTGTAGCCCTGACGGCTGGCCAGCTCATCTTCCTGCTGGGTCTAATGGAGCTGCCCTTCGTCAGCCAGGACTCCCAGTGGTGGGAGGAGGCCATCGCTGCCCTCTTCCAGCTGGCCAGTCCTCCCTCCACTCTGTAATAATGAACCCCCCACTCTCTCTCTCCACCCAAATCTCTCTCCACCCCACTCTCCCTCCACCCCACTCTCCCTCCACCCCACTCTCCCTCCACCCCACTCTCCCTCCACCCCACTCTCCCTCCACCCCACTCTCCCTCCACCCCACTCTCCCTCCACCCCACTCTCCCTCCACCCCACTCTCCCTCCACCCCCCTCCCCCTCCCTGCCTCCCCCCCTGCTCCCCCGTCTCCTCCTGTATCCCCCTAGCTCCTCCTGTATCCCCCCGTCTCCACCTGTATCCCCCCAGCTCCTCTTACACTCGTGGTGTCATGTGGCATCGTCCACACAGCTGTGTTCTGATCGGAACTGTATTAGCGCGTGCGTCGCGTCGCCACGGGAGACACGCTCGGTTGTTGTCAACAGCGACCGCATCAAAGCCAAAGTAGAAAGCTGAGCAGATAGACTGACTGAACTCGCTTGGAACCAGGAGGCAAAGTGAGAAGCGCGATAAAAAGACGAGCCACTTTAGTGAAAACATCTGCCGTTCATTATTAAAGGGTTTGGTAAAAGTCCTGTAGCATCGGTGGTACAGGAAGCTAAGTCAGGTAAGCTTTCAGCCAGGGTTGTTTTCTGGGAACTCAACATCACAACACACAGTCGCTCTCCTACATCCGAAAATGGAAATACTGTTGCTACTAAACAATACCAAGTCCCTGTCCCAGAGGGTTCCCACTGAGAGGAACCAGGCGGACTTGAGACCAGGGCCAAGAGCAAGACGTGAAAATAAATCTCCAGAAAGACCAAACAAACCCATTAAAACGCAAGAGTTAAAAAAAAAAGAAAAGACAAAAAGAAAACCAGGAAGGCTTACAGTCAAAGGCGAATGTCTAGAAAGTCCAATTACAGCGGAGAAGCACCAGGGAAAGCATGTAGATGAGTTGTGATGAGTGTGTTGGGCTGCTGGCAAGGCTAACCCTCTGCACGCTCGCGCGCTGTCCGGCCTCCCTTATCTATCCCACTGGACTACAGGTCAGGGTGGGCGTGGCCTGTCCCAGTGCCCCTGTTGGGTAGGCGTGGCCTTGTGTGTTAGCAGTTCCCGCGGCGTGTTGTTTAGGAGGCGTCGGGCGCTGGGCAGCATTGTGGCATGGGCAGGCACGGGCGACGAGGAGGGGAGAGGGAGGTGCTCTAAATTTAGACAGGCGCGTAACGTGCGTCGGAACGGAGCAGCGAGGAGCACCACCGGAACTGAGAGTGCAACCGCCGCGGTTCGCCAAGGAATCCCTGTTCAGACGAAAACGAGAGCCTGCGACTACCTGTACGGCAAACCCCAGCCAGAGAGAAAAGGCGGAGGGGGGGAGGCGGGGAGAGAGAGAGAAATCCGACAGGGGACGTGTGCTCGGGGGTGGGGGGGGGGAGGCTGTGGTGTGTGGTGAGGGAGTGGTGGACTGGGTGTATGTTCATTGTGTGTGTGTGTGTGTAGGGACAGGGGGAAAATGTGTGTGTGTTGAGGCGGCCGGGGGCGGACGGTGTGTTTGTGTGTGTGCAGGAGGACGGGGGACGGGGTGGTAGAGTGGAGGACGGGGGACTGGTGTTGTGTGGTGTAAGGGGGGGACTGTGGTGTGTGTGGTAGGGTGAGGGGGGACGGAGTGTGTGGTGTGGTGGATGGGTCCGGATTGTGTGTATGTATGGTTGTGTGTGTGTGAGGAGGGGGACTGTGTGTGTGTGTGTGTGTTGGTAGGGACATGTGTGTGTCCTCTCGTACACATCACAGTGGGGATGGAGCAGCTGTTGTGCTGATAAGCTGTGATGACTGTGATGCTCGTGTGTTTAAGAACATGTCCAGGAACAACAGTAAATAAAGAGTCCTTCAAACATGGAATCAAAAACCTTCTGCTTCTGAAAGCAAAAGAATCCTGATCAAGACCTTTGATCTGAACGCTCGAGAGATCAAGAGATCCACGCAAACCACTCATTCACAGTCTTACAGTTTCATGAGACCAAGATACTCATAATACGCATAATGATATTAAGAATTCATAACTATGTGTATGGCATGCTAATCTGCCCTGCCAATGTACGGTGTTTTTATATGATGAAAGTCCTCGATATCCCGTTACTCAGTCTTATGTAGACTGTCATCGCGCTCGGCTATTTTTATAAACAGACTAAAAATGAAGCTAAAACCCCCTCCAAACATGTTGACATTAAGTAAGAGACATGACACGACATGACTAATGACACAGGTACACACCTACTTCCCCCGTTCTCTAAAAATATGCACCTCTTTGGAAAAATGACATCTTCCTTTTTACTCATATAGTCCTGTGGAAACGTCTTCCCGTATTTGGTGAAGAACAGCATGTGTTTATATTTAGGCCCTTTGACAGACACCAGGAAATGTCGACAGGAATACATGATTGCGCACATTACTAAATGTGTTCAAGTCCCTGCGGTGAATGAGGTCACATTTCTCAATGTACAATGCTGATTTTATATTTAAAAAGGCAATAGCATTTGTGTTAGACAGTGGATAAGCAGTAAGATCTTTGATCTGGGCTGCGGAGGAGATTGTAGCTGTGTCTTGGTAGAGAGACTCAGCCGATGGCAGGCTGGGGTTTGACTGCTGGCTGGAGAGTTCAGTTCATTTTCCAGCATCAGCCCTGCTCTCAGTTAATCTGTAGGTAAGACATTCATTTCCTAAGGATGGGTCGTTTCAGAGTCCTCAATCGCTCTGCGATTCATGGCTCGTTCTTCCCTCGCTGAGCCAGTGAATGAGCCAGGGCACTGAATGAATGGAGTTATTTTTATCCAGCAGCCTCTTTCTCAGGAATAGACTGTTTTCAGTTTTGGAAACTGGCTCAAAAAAAAGAAAAGAAAAACATTTGGCTATCACATGCAGACAGTGGAATAACAAAATCTAATTCCATTCAGTGATATGAACACGGGAGCGAGGAGTAAGTCTGGATCGTCTCAGCGGTGGACATTTTTCTCCTCTCTGATAGCCTCTGGAATGTCTGGCTCAACAGGCAGAGATTTCCAGGTCAAAGGTCACGGAGCCACGGGGGCTGGAGGGACACATTTACCCTCTGATGCTTTTACGTAAGGAGCGTTTGGAGGATTATGCGCCGAGTCCATGTCGTGTCCTTTTACAATCGCGTCTGTCTTCGTGCGCAACAGGGCGTGGCTACTTCCAAAGAGAACGATACAGATGGAAACATGAGCTTGTCCTTGGAGGGAAAACTAGTCGAAGCGCTGGGGGTTGAGAAGCAGAGGACAGAGCACAGACGGAGACCGCGATCCGTTGGCTTAGACGTTGGCAGCCGTCTGGATATTGGAAAAGATCTAGAGACCGTTAAAGAGATGGGAACGATCTTGGTATGGCCTGACTATCATCTGTTATCTCCACTGTAAAGATAAGGCTGTTTGGGAGGGTTCCAGTGGATTTTCAGGATGTGCTTTTGAGAGCAGGCGGGTTCATGACGTCTCTCACGAAGGTCAGGCTCTCTTGATGGATAATATCAAAAGGTTCACTGAATACGTTCACCTCAGGCAGGGGGTGTGGAGAGGAGGGAAGGAAGGAAGGATGGAAAGAGGAAGAAGGAGGAGGAAGCCCGAGCGATTAAACTGTGCCAAAAAAAAGGGTTCACACAGCCCACCCAGCCAGGAACCATGAGAGGGACTGGTCATTCTTAGAAAAGGAGTCAGGCAGGTTAAACTGATGCCGACTGACAGGCTAACACTTGCACGCAACCACAGGCAGGCACGCAGACAGACAGGCAGGCATGCAAACAGACAGACAGACAGGCAGGCAGGTGGGGAGACAGACAGGTGGGGAGACAGACAGACAGACAGGCAAGGAGACAGACAGACAGACAGGCAGGCAGGGAGACAGACAGGCAGGGAGACAGGCAGGCAAGGAGACAGACAGACAGGCAGGCAGGGAGACAGACAGGCAGGGAGACAGACAGGCAGGCAGGGAGACAGACAGGCGGGGAGACAGACAGGCAGGCAGGGAGACAGACAGGCGGGGAGACAGACAGACAGGCAGGCAGGCCAACAGGCAGGGAAAGACGCAAAGACACAAATGTAGTCATACAAACATACAGGCTTACATTGTGAACCACAGACTCAAGTAGCACAAACACCACACAGCCTCCATCCCATATACAAGAGATAGCTCCAAACTAATGCTGAGGGCCAAACACACACACACATACTATTTGAAGAGCGTAGCTGGAGCAGTGGCGCTGGTAAGGTAGAGGACACCAACAGGTTCATATCCAACTGGCTCCACATCGCCCCGTTTCTGGGGAAATATTTTGGGTTCCTTCACTTCAACTGGTAACCCTGAGAAACAGCTCTCTGATCGGTTTTTGGTGATTAAACCGCTGAACGGCTCCTGATCTGAATCTGTGGAAAGGACGTTTCTCTTGACCAGCAATGATCAATCCATTCTGAGATCATCCTTGAACAACAAAGCAAACCAATAACCGTGGAAATCTAGCACACCAAAGCTAAACACAGCAGAAGATCATCTGATTGGTTCTCAAATGTTATTTGTGCTGGTAGTTCTGAGACACACAGATTAAGTGCTATTTATACACCCAGGAACACTTTCATCCTGACATCTGTGAAGTTCTCTCCCAGAGGAAACTCCAGTCAAAGACCCCTCGTTGTGAGCTTTGAACTTCTATCACATCGCTGATATAAGACCACCAGCAAGGACACGATAGGGGTGGAAAGCTTCCTATAAAACGCTTTACATCTGAAGGGCTCTCTGATGAGCCCCACCACCTGCTACTGAATCCATAATGAAGAGCTAAACACCAGATGCAATCACTTGGCATTGTGGCATTAGTGATGAGTGGATGCAGAGTATGAGCAATGAATAGGTGGAGTAGGTGGAGTTCTGCAGGCGTATGTGAAGCCTTCTGTGACGTTGCTTGTAAAAAGGGATGTGCAGATGGAATGTGCCTTGATTAGATTATAGCTCCTGAATGAACTTCTGTCTCTCTCTCTCTGTCTCTCTCTCTTTCTCTCTCTCTGTCTCTCTGTCTCTCTCTGTCTCTCTGTCTCTGTCTCTCTCTTTCTCTCTCTCTCTCTCTGTCTCTCTGTTTCTCTCTCTCTGTCTCTCTGTCTCTCTCTCTCTCTCTCTCTCTCCAGGTTTTGTGCTGGTGATCGGCCTGGTGACCTTCTACAGGATCGGCCCGTACACACACCTCTCCTACTCGTGCTACGTGGACATCGCCGCCTGTCTACTGGCCACGCTGGCGGCAGCGATGCTCATCTGGAACATCCTGCATCGCCGAGACGACTGCCTCACGCCCCGGGTCATCGTCATCAGCCGTTCGCTCGCGGCGCCCTTCCACCCGCGGCGCGACAACGACTACGTGGAGTCGCCCTGCTGACGGGTGGGGCTTGAACACACGCCCCCCTCGCGAGCCAGAGAGAACGGACAATGCTCTGAGCTGCGCGCACTAATTCATTGCTAAATATCTGGAGGCAGAGACGCTGCTACAAATGTTGGACCCCCGTGAAAAGATCACAATTTGGCGGCCCACTCTCCATCATCATTTCGGTTGTCAAATTTTTTTTTTTCCTTCAACAAATGACATTGACAAGCTTGTCAAGGCCCTCGTCAAGACCCTGACACTTGGGCCCTAGGTAGTCCTCTTCCACGCTCCTCTCTGGAAGTGCGGCCAAAATGACCCCTCTGCAGCTCTACTAGTAGTGGACTGTAATCTAGTGCTGGACAGATCGTCTTCTCCCTTCCCTTCATCACAAACCACGCCTCACTCTCTACTGTTGTCTGCTACACGAACAGACGGTCTGAACATCCCATTGTTTATGTTCAGTTATCTACAAACGGAATCCAATCCATACAGCAAACATACGTCTCCGTGATGACAAAACAGTTTATGTATCAATCAAAACATAGGATGTGGCGAATTTATTGTTTGGGTAAACATGTTAGTCACTGAAGCTGAGATGCGATGATGTTTGTTTGACCTGAAATCTGGACTGGCATTTCCTGTATGGCTGAAACGCCCTTTCTAAGGAAAAGATCAAGCTGGATCTTGACATGTTTTTGTTATATGTGCACTTACGTAATGACACATACTTCCTGCAAAGTGTTTATCTATATTATTATTATTATTATAAATATTAAAAGCGACTTTAGAGTTATAACCTGAGATAGCATCGACTTGAAAAATGAGTTAACCCCAATCCTACAGTCTCTACACAAACACTGTCTCCTTTAGCAAACTGACCTGGGTCATTTGGCACAGCCTCAGGAACCCTTGTTTACCATTCAAAAGCTTGATGACAACATGTTCTGGAAAAAGTTGGGACTATATAAACGACTTATATTAAAACCACGTCACACGCTCAGCCCTACACACCTGCACTGGACTCAAGGTCGCTCAAAATGGCAGTGCATCTTGGTGAACACCGGTTGGTCCATTCAACAATGGCCCTTGAAAAATGACGCTCATTCATGTAGTGGTGCTTTCCTGTTGGTAACCTGCTCGCTTGTGGTACATGTACTTAAGTTAATGTCATGCGATCGTATGGTAGTGTTGCTGTTATACTGCTATCATATAACACCGCTGATAGAACATGGTGACTGTCGATTTTGTTTGAACAAAACAGAGAGTGTGCATGAAAAATGAACACGTGACTGACACCTAAACAATAAATAGATGGATGCATCCAGGTATATTGGACACTGAATGAGGTGTGGGTGTGATTGACTTTGTGCTTTTCGCTCGCTTGCGTCATCGATCGAGCACAACGAGACCAGTTATTACTCTAAGATGAGATTCCCGAAAACCGATCTGATTCTAGATTCGCGGTGAAAGTTGACTCGGTTTCCACGGCAACGTAGGTTTGACTGCAACGTCACACGAAAAATGCCGTCTAGCATTTTTCCAGGGGAAGATGTAAAGATCAGGAGGAGCGGGGAGGAGAAGGAGAAGGAGGAGGAGGAGGAGAAGGAGGAGGAGGACCTGGGACACAAGAGCTTGGAGAAGACGCAGACTGGACACCAGAGATGTTTGCTCTCAGAACATGGCAGGTCATAGTGTTACCACTTATATTCTATTGCAGATGTGATGTATAAGAGACAAGTTTGCTGGTGTTTTGTACACAGACACTCAGGTCATATTCCAGTCAGGGTTTGTAGACTAGTTACCTGGACCTTTCCATGAAGGATGTAAAAAGATAAACATATTCAAGCCTAACTAACTCAGTAATGTCTTTTTAACTATGAGTGCTATGCTAATAGTTATTGAGCATTTCCTTAGAATGATGATACAAAACTTATATTAGTATAGGCTGTTAATACAGGGCGGTGCTGCATTCATCACAAGTGATCCCTGACATGCACGACATCACTCTCGGCTGTAGCCCTGGAAACATTCTGAAGTGTTTTGTCTGACTGGAACATGGAAAAGATGAAGTATTATCCTTTTAAATAGCAGGGCTGATGGCAGAGTAACATTTGCAAGTGAAGGTTTGCATTCACTGCGACAGATAACCCTGTTGTGTGTCGCCTTATGTCAAGGACAGCATGAATGAGAGGAAATAGCACGGGAGGTCTGGACGGAGGAGACATTCCACATGGTATCTGACAAACCGCTTCAGGAGCAGCGAGAGATAGGAGAGAGAGAGAGCAGAGAGGAGTGGAGAGAGGGAGAGGAGAGTGAGAGAGTGGAAGGAGTGGGAGACAGAGGGAACAGAGAGAGAGGGATGGGGAAAAGAGAGAGGAGGGAGAGAGAGAGAGAGGAGAGAGGGAGAGAGAGAGGGAGAGAGGAGTGGGAGAGAGCTGGATAGGAGTGGGGAGAGAGAGTGGGGAGAAAGAGAGGGAGGAGAGGAGTGGGGAGAGAAGAGGGAGAGAGCAGAGAGAGAGAGAGAGGGGATGAGAGAGAGGGAGAGGAGAGAGAGGGGAGAGAGAGAGAGAGAGAGAGAATGGGAAGAGAGAGGGAGGAGAGAGTGGGAGAGAGTGGAAGGAGTCGGGAGAGAGAGTGGGAGACAGAGAGGGAGAGGGAGTGGGAGAGAGAGAGGGAGAGAGAGAGAGAGAGAGAGAGGGAGAGAGAGAGGGAGAGAGAGAGTGGGAGAGAGTGGAAGGAGTGGGAGAGAGTGGGCGACAGAGAGGGAGAGAGAGTGGGAGAGAGAGAGGGAGAGAGACAGAGAGGGAGTGGGAGAGAGAGAGGGAGAGTGGAAGGAGTGGGAGAGAGAGTGGGAGACTATCAGAGAGGGAGAGAGAGTGGGAGAGAGAGAGGGGGAGAGAGAGTGGGAGAGAGTGGAAGGAGTGGGAGAGAGAGTGGGAGACAGAGAGGGAGAGAGAGTGGGAGAGAGAGAGGGAGAGAGACAGAGAGGGAGTGAGAGAGAGGGAGTGGGAGAGAGAGAGGGAGAGTGGGAGAGAGAGTGGGAGAGAGAGTGGGAGAGGGAGAGGGAGAGAGAGAGAGAGGGAGTAAGAGAGAGAGACAGAGAGGGAGTGAAAGAGAGGGAGTGGGAGAGAGAGAGGGAGAGAGAGAGGGAGAGAGTAGTGAGAGAGGGGAGTGGAGAGAGAGAGAGTACGAGAGAGGGAGAGAGAGAGGGAGAGAGAGAGGGAGAGAGACAAATAGAGAGAGATACAGAGAAAGAGGAAAGCGAGAGAAATAGAGAGAGAGAGAGAGGAGAACATATATAGATAGAACTATGACATATGCTATAAACTACGCTCGGACTTAAACCCAACGACTTAATAGTTGCCTGGGTGACTGTGTGTAGTTTATACTTGTCCATGCAGAGGCTGTGTTCATCTGGGCTGTACAGAGGAGAGGTGTAGGGTGCTGGTGTGACCTAGAACAGGAAGTACATCATCCTGTAGGCGGGGCTAAACGGGAATCGAACACAATGCATCCCAGCTTCTATCCTTTTGACAAAAAGAATCAGCTGTAAAAATAGCTGTCGATGAGGAACTTACTAAAGCTGTCATCACACCTATTAAGCGCTGATGAGTATCCCGTCAATGGGATGCAGAGTTATCAAGGGATATGCTATTCAGGCCTTTTTTTACTTTGCCTTCTTTTCCTGTCTTTTTTCCTTTTAAGATGCATTTGCGTAAGTTGAGACGTGCACTATGTGATCCAGCAGCAGAGGGGGAACTTGAGATACTTGGTGCCTAAAGTCACGTCTCTCTCTGGGAGTGTGACATGGAAGGAGACTCGCTGAGGTGAGTCTCTCTGTGGCACGCACGCACACTTCCCTGCTACAGTCATTCACACTTCGTACCCCAGCCCGCAAGGGCCACAGGGACATCCCCTGTTTGACCTATTTCTGTTTGGTTGAATGAACCTCCTATTTAGAGCAAGCAGACAGAGAGGATTTATGTCTGTGCCCCAGTGTGTTTAGAGAAGCACATCCCCTCACGACGATGTAGGTTACAGTACAACACACACACACACACAGTGTAAAACTCCTTAATCATGTCCTGTGTTTAAAAGTTCCCTGAACATAAA
>BROE01000007.1:13330506-13354305 GCA_036571765.1 Plecoglossus altivelis
GGAGGAGTGCAGAGGGGGAGACGAGGTGACTGCAGCAGTGAGGGAAGCAGTGGGGGGTTGAAGAGGGGGCAGAAAGGGCAGGGCTAGTGAAGGCAGGGTGGAGGTCTCTAGGAAGGCTAGACTGACCTGAGGGGTGTGGACTTGCACCCTGTTGGGCTCCACAGTGTAGATGTTGTCTTCATGCACAGCCAGGACCTGGGACTCACACTGGAAGGACCCTGGTGAGGGAGGGAGGGAGGGAGGGGGGGTGAGAGGTGTGAGGGGGGAGGAGGGGAGGACTGAGGCGTGGGCCGCAGGGCACAACAACAGCTAGTGGTTTGGGGTGAGAGCGGCCCAGCCAGGGGAGGGGTCCCCTGCACTAGGTGTGTTACCTGCGTTCCTCAGGACGTCTCCGGCTATCTCGTGGACGGTCACCTGCTTGCCGTTCCACACGGTCACGGAGCTCTGAGGATGAGGCCATCACACACACACGCGTTAGTACCACACACGCACGCACGACGCTACGACGGCCGGAGGGGGAGGGGGGGGGGGTTACCTTGGTGACGCAGACGCCCCGGATGTGCATGTCTGAGCGCAGGGTGAGCTGAGTGGCTGTGCTGAACAGGGTCAGGCTGAGCTGGGACGGAGTGAGCTGCACTGCTGCCACCTGCTGGCTGTAGTGAGCCGACATCACGTGTTCACACAGGATCTGAACCGAGCGCACGCTGCTGGCAGCCAGCAAGCTCAGGTTGGAGCCCCACTGGAGACACACACACACACACACACATACACACGCCAAAGACACACACACACACACATAAATACACAGACACACACGCACACACATACATACATACATACATACATACATACATACATACATACATACATACATACATACATACATAAATACAGACACACAGACACACACACATATAGTATTTGTGAAATGCAGTGACATGACACTGAGCTGAACTGTCAAATCCTCCCAGTCACATGACACACAGTGTGCTATGCTGTGATGCGTTCTCGTAGCTAGGTAAGACCTATCTTGATGAGTCACATGGCACACAGTGTGTTCTGATGTGATGCGTTCTCGTAGCTAGGTAAGACCTATCTTGATGAGTCACATGGCACACAGTGTGTTCTGATGTGAGGCGTTCTTGTAGCTAGGTAAGACCTATCTTGATGAGTCACATGACACACAGCGTGCTCTGATGAGATGCAGACCTGCAGCTGGGTGATGCTGCCCTCCAGCTCAGTGGGCGTCTGCAGCTTCCAGTGACTCCTGCTGTCACTCCGACCGTCGGATTGGACCAGCATCTTCCACAGAGCTACACGGCCCCGGTTAGTGCCTGCCGCTAGGATCTCTGGGAAAACCAGCGCACAACAGGCAAACCAATCACAAGCCTGAGCTATCGACTGGAGGGTGACCCATGAATCCGTTTGATGTAGCAATGGGAGGTGTCAGCCTTGACGGCAGTACCTTTGCCTGGACAGTAGGAGACGCAGTTGAGCTGCTCTCCTTTCTCAAACCCCAGGCGCTCGTCCAGAGAGAGGACGTAGTTGTCATCTCTCTCCAGGTCCCAGATCCTGCAGGTACACAGACGCAGAAGGTCAACCACACTGTCTGTATGTGTCTTGAGTGGGTCTGTACTTATGTGTCAGTATGTGTGTGTGTTCATGTGTGTGTTCGTGTTTGTGTTCATGTGTGTGTGTGTTTTTGCATGTTTGTGTGTGTGTGTGCGTGTGTTTATGTGTGTGTAAGTGTGTGTGTGTCTGTATGTGTGTGTGTGTGTGTGTGTGTCTGACCTGACCGTCTGCTCCCCTGTTGCTGTGATAAGCAGACCATTGTTTGTCCAGACAATGTCTGTGGTTTGACCACTTTTTCCACTTAGCTTGACCTGTTCACCCACACAAACACACACACGCAGACACACACACACACACAAACACACACACGCAGACACACACACACACACACACATATATATGAATAACAGTCTGCCTACTGGACAAGCAACACCCGATAAACAGTATTAGACCCAGGCAACAGCTGAATGGGATGATGAATTCACATAATCAAGTGTATCCGATGAGCAATTCCAGGTGGCAGTGAAGGGGTACCTTGGTCAGCTCTTGGG
The DNA here is from genome assembly GCA_036571765.1 of Plecoglossus altivelis. Classification (NCBI taxonomy): domain Eukaryota; kingdom Metazoa; phylum Chordata; class Actinopteri; order Osmeriformes; family Plecoglossidae; genus Plecoglossus; species Plecoglossus altivelis. Next base: position 13,332,630 of record BROE01000007.1, read on the forward strand.
CTCCCCCCTCAGGCCCCAGAGTGTACTGCGACAGCATCAGTGCCTCCGTGACAACCCCCAGCACGTCCTTCCTCTCCAGGTAGAAGAGCTTCTGGATGGAGCCGTCCACGCTGAGGACAGGGCTGCTCTGGCCTCGCTCGTCCACACAGTGTACCTTGCCTTGGGGAACGCCAGGAGAAACATGGGGTTACATGGGGGTACGATATGCGTTGCCCACCAAACAGACTCGGACACACTGGCAGGAGGTTTTGTACTCACACTCATTGACAAGGACACATACAGGTGATAACATACACATATAGGGGCACACACACACAGGGACGCACACACACACACACACACACACACAGGGGCACACACACACAGGAGCGCACACACACAGGAGCGCACACACACACACACACACACAGGGGCACACATACAGGAGCACATAGACACACACAGGGGCATACAAACAACACACTGGCACACAGACACACTAACAGACCCAGAGACATAAACACAGACCAGCAGGGGTACACAGACTTGTGTCTCACAACAGCGTGTGTCGTAATCTAACCATCGGCCGTGCTGACGTAGAACAGCAGTCCCTCCTGGGGGCCCATCTTGAGGGGAACCCCCTTCCCAGCCTTCCTCCAGGTGAACATGTCCAGAGCGTTCTCATCCCCGCTCACCGCCGCCCTGGCCAGCATCGCCACATCCCTGCCGCCACACACAAACATCAGCGGGACATGACCACGACTGGGGGGGGGGGCAGACAGTGGGCAGCTCTAGGGTTCCGGAAGGTTCTGAGGAGTTCTTGCTACTCACTCTCCTGGTGGAGCGGGTCTGAAGACGCAGTAGGTTAAAGATTTGCCGTATTCGTGCTTCACAAGGTGACCTCCCTGCAGCCTTCCTCTGGCATCCATCTTCCACACTGCTAGAACACCCATCTGTGGATGTGACCAGTTACTTAACACAACTTATACAGAGGGTGAGGGTGTAACAGAGAGAGTCGGTGTGTGTGACAGTGCTTGTGAGAGTACATGTGTGTGTGTGTGTGTGTGTGTGTGTGTGTGAGTGTAGATGTGTGTCAGAGTGTGTGTGAGAGGGTGTGTGTGTGCGAGACAGTGTGAAGTGTGAGTGTGTGACAGAGAACATGTGTGTGTGTGTGTGTGTGTGTGAGAGAGAGAGAGAGAGAGAGAGAGAGAGTGTGTGTTTCTGCAGCGGTGCACCCTCACACCCACCTGGTCCCCAGTGACCAGACGACTGCCAGAGCTGCTCCACTCCAGCAGAGTGATGCAGGCGGTGTGTGTGGTGGGCAGGGCCGTCTGCTCCCCGGAGGGATGGGCCAACAGCAGCACCTCGCCCGTCTCCCAGCCCAGCGCCAGCACAGGCTTGGTGGGATGCCACCGCAGCACAGTGGGCTGGAAGGGCCTGTCCACATGACAGCTGCTCACGCACTCTCCCTGGATGAAGGAAGCAAACCAGGAATCATCGCTGGACATTCCACAGGCATCATAGTAATGCCTGTTATAGTCAAATTAAAAGTAATATCATGGTAACATTATAGTAAAAGTAGTCATTCACTTCTATACATGTATTTACATGTAATTAGTATGGTTAAATCTGTACTATTATTGCAACATTGTAGTCATTATACATTGAACGTGACCACATGTATCCTTCACATTAAGGTAGGTGGTGGCTGAGGTGGTTCGCCCACCTGTTGAAGGTAAAGGTCGATGTTGCCGCCGGTGATGGGGCTGTTGGAGGCGACCGCCAGCACAGGCTGGGTGGAGTGCCACGCGATCTGAGAAGGGGAACCGCTAGACTCAGGGGCCTCAATACGGTGATCAAAGTACACCGCCATGACCCGGCAGCCCTTGGTAACAGTGGATGAGGAACGTAGAGATCATGGAACAGAAGGAGCAAGGAAATATATTATTGTTGACCTAAATAAATGTAGAATTACAACTGTATTTACACGATGGAACATGTAGAACACGAACTTGAAACTGCACGTGATTGTGTACAAATCTAACTCGCCGTTAGATGTAGAGATTTGGGACTGAGAAACAAGACAAGCAAATATTCAAATGGAAGCCGAGCTGTAAGCCATCCTTATTAGAGTGCTTGGAAATGACAAAGTAGCAATGACAATCTACTCTAACTGTCTCTCATTGCTAAATCGCTAACCAACTACATTACATGATAGCTTGACAAAACACATGTATTCTCGTTTTGTGGCCAGTGCAGTAAACGTGCGTGAAACCGTACAACCGCACATGCAGTATGTAACGGTAGGACATCGGCACCAAAATAAATAAGATAACAGACTAGCTAATCAAGATCGCCCTTGCTTGGGCTAACCGCTAATCCAGTTGATGCTACCAGTGTGAGCGGAGGCCTGTGTAGAAAAGATCAGCTAGCTAGAGCTAGCGTAGAAAGGTTTTTCTAAGATTATGTTGTATTATGTTACGAATAAGAAATTACCTGGATAGCTTCCTAAATTCTGCCGTCGTAAACCTGACAAATGCTCCTGACAGCATAAGATTGTTACGGTTAAAATCGCTATATAGTCTAGTATTGTGTTTTGTACCTCTTGCTATGTATGGGTGGAATTTGAGCGTCCCTTCCAGTTACCCCGACAACGTCGTGAGGATTCGGAGGGGAGGGGAGGAGTTACGGAAATCACCGAGTGCACCGAGGAAAAAACGCCACCGTGTGGTTTGCACAAAAAACGTTGCTGAAACATCTAGCAACGTTTAAAAGGCGCTAAACTAACTTACACACATATTTGACCAAGACTATTCAAATTAGAACGGAAGATGCTACTAAGATGTTTTTCAAGGCTTTTAATGTTTAACAAGACTGCAAGTATGTCAACCATCATCCGTTGATAATAGGTTTGAAATCCAATTAACTTGGAGGAAAAAATTCTTGCAATGTGTAGCCTACCAATGTCTATCAACATAAATCATTAAAGATAATGACTGATAATTATTTCATGATCAAATGAATAATAAATCAGGTATCTTAAATTTTGTATTGCCCATGGTAAAAGCGTCAATAAAGACAATAGTTAGTTTCACTCATAATTGATTCACGGGTGTTACAAATCATTGGGTAGGCTAGGTCACACATACACAACTTATAAAGCAGTTGTTTTATCCATTATTTTATATATAGCAATTATGTCATATTTTAAATGTTCCAACCTCATTCTACCCTTTCTTGTCCAATGCTGGGAAAAAGGCCTATTTATGTATACAAATCACAGCATATAAATATATCACCGAGGTCTTTCACCAGGGGAAGGATGCATAGTATTTTCATTGTGTGTGTGTGCATGTGTGTCAGTCCATTTACAGGACATCCTTGTGTAAACAAACAGGCATTTGTACAGAAAAGTTCCCCTACAGGAAAGAAAAGAAGACATCCTCCGAGTACACATGTAAATCCTTTATTTCCATCCTCTTCTCTGCCTTTTAAAGGCTTCCTCTGTTAAAGGAATCAAATAAGAGCGTGTGTGCGTGTATCCTCAGCCCAGCTCGGCGTCCCAGGATATGCAGGCGTTGGGCTAGCAGCTGCAGGGTAGTACCAGTAGTACCAGGGGACTTCCACAGACAGCCAGGGTCCTCCACATCCCCTCACACCTACTGCCTGTTAGTCTCTGCTGGGTCTCATCTGGTCTCTCCCTCCCTCCGTACCAGCCTGCGTCCCAAGGCCCGTGCACTCGTTCAGAACCAGCGAACTGAACCCTGGCCGTCACCGATCCTGAAAAACTCTGGCCCCGGTGGTATACCCCTGTGGTATACCCCCGTGGTGGTCTACCCCCGTGGTGGTCATGACAGTGAGCCCAGAGCAGGGTTCTCTAGCCCAGCCTTCAGATTCTTCTCCAGCAGCGCCAGGCTCTGAACAGCCAGATTCCTGCACTCTGCGTCAGGGTCGCTCTCTGCCACATCTGCCCACAACACAACAGTATGTCAGTACTACTAGCATTAGCGCTAACCAGATCATTCACCAATAACAGGTCAGTACTGCTAGCATTAGCGCTAACCAGAGCATTCCCTCAGGAAGGCTACACAGGTCATGTGCGGTAAAGCAGTAAACAAGAATCTGATTCATAATTGGGACAGTTTGACATTTGTAAACCAGTTGGGTCCTGTGCGGTTTGTGATTGATAGTGTTGTGCTAATCACATCCAGGCTCAAACTGTGACGGACATCCTGGTTCTCAGCCATTTCCCAGAAATGTTCCTACCAGCTGTGCATGCGTGTGTGTGTGTGTGTGCACCTGTGTGTGTGTGTGTGTGTGTACCTGTGTGTGTGTATTGGAGTGAAATAGATATCTCTGACTGACGCACACGATGCAGCTGTAACACCAGAAGACCTACATAGTTATTCCTGTATCAGGGCCCTTCATCAGAACAATAACAGAACTGGAACACCCGTGGAATGCAGCTGTCTAGCGCCACCAAATCCATACTTTGCAGAAGTAAAAAAAAAACTTTAAAAAAAACGAGTGAAACTGTCTCACACGCCTATAGACCAACTTCAAAACCCTGACGTGATCCTAATGTATTTCTGTCTACTACTAGGGACTCCTGTCGTAATCTGATGCTATTAATACGTATTATTATAAACGGCACTCCAGATCGTTGTACAAGACTTGAAATGAGGGCAAGGTACAGCTAAGGGGTTTAAGACAGCTGATCTAGATGTTGCAGTTTCACATCCCTCTCTCTGTACGACCACATGGGATAAAGACGACTGCTGAACAAATACATGAATGGATTCCTTAAGGTGGTGGTGTTCCCCACCTGCTAGCCACGCCCTCGTCTCCAGCAGCTGGTGACTAAGCTCCTCCAGTAGGCTCTTACTGGGCATGCTCAGAAACACGGAGCACACAGCGAACAGCACACCTCGCCGCACCATCCTGTTGTGGAAACAGAGATTGTTTGGTATCAGCGTTGTGGCTGATTCACGGGTTCAGATTTATGACAAAGAGATGTTCTTTTTTTAAAGCTCCTTCCTGTTGCCTTATCTAAAACATCTGTCTATCCAACAGCTGTCTGTATTATACTGGAGGGGAGCAGGATATGAAAGGATAGCGAGAACTTATACAATACGTTTTGAGAAGACGTGAAAAAACTGAACTGTCTGTACTGTACGATGTTTAACAGGTACTTACTGGTCGGCGTGGTAACGCACCGCCCAAGCAAAGTCCAAGAGAGCGCGGCCCATCTGCGTGGCTACCTGTAGCCAGTGATGGACACTTTGGTCAAACAAACTCACCAGCCACTGAGCATTTCACCAGATGACACCTGATCATAGACGAGGCCTGCGTGTTGACTTACTGGAGCGTTGGTAGCTAAGTGCATCAGGAAGCCCAGAGTGTGAATAAGTCTTCCCAGAACCAGGTGGTCTGCTGCCATAAGGTCAAAGGTTACCTGAGGTCTAGGGAACGAGGTGGAGTGTGACTTTACAGTGAAAAGACACTGATGGGATTTGAAACTTCTGTGACATAGGGCCTGCCTGCCCGCGCACACGCACACACACACCCACACTCTATAGACACACACACACACGCACACACACACACACCCACCCACACTCTACACACATGCTCATGTACACACGAGGAAGAGGGACACAAGCTCACCTGTCATAGTTCCTGAGCAAAGGAAAGAAGAAGTGCCCAGCCACAGGGGCGTAGCGATTTGGTGCAGCCTTGGCTGGAGGGCGAGTCACACCCTGCAGGGTCCACAACAACAGAGTCATCCACCGTTAAATAGGTCCCGAGCTGTGCTGTGAGTTTGCACTCCTGAATCAGACATTTCTTTTGTAACAACCAAAACAAAAAAGTTGCGATGCAACCTACCTTGCTGATACGTGTCGTCTTACTTTGGATTCGCCTATCGACCACCTGTCGCCAGTCAACAGGGTCGTTGCCGGGGTAAGGGATCGTTCCCATGCCAACAGGAGAAACTCTTTTGGACAGGCCATCTTTGGCTGTGATTGGTTGAGAGAGCTCCTGGGCTGACATGGCTAGAACCTGGCATGCGAAAAAGAAAGTTATCGAATCGCCACTTTGAACACCTGAGTGTGGTCTGTGATCACTGAAGACAGGGCGGAGCCTTGTTATCACCCTCACCTCTAAGATATCCAGGCGTTGTCGGATACTGTAGTTCATGGAGAAGAACTCAGTGGTCAGGTACTCTGTCACCTAGGGGACGGAGAACTACGATCAGTATCTGTTCGCACCGTTTGGGTCCATTTAGATGAAAGCCAAATAAAGAAATCGTTCAAGTCACTGTTACATTGAAGCCACGTGCCAATTTATTTTCGGCCGAGTGGTGTGTCAACTATTTAGATTGGACGTTGGGCTGATTTAAACCAACACAGCACAAGGTGAGGCTTCTTACAGGGATGCAGTCGGTGACAAGGAGGGAGACCATGGCGGCCTGACGGAGACCCCAGAACCCTGCTGTGTTGTAGCGGTCCTCCATGTGGAGCAGGACCTTGCTGAGCTGCACGCCAACCTGGACAAACACACAACCAGGTTACACACCTGCTGTACACGCCACGGTGTGTAAGTGTGTGTGAGAGAGAGTGTGTGTGTGTGTGTGTGTGCGAGAGAGATAGAGAGTGTCTTTGCGTGTATGAGAGAGAGAGAGTGTGTGAGTATGTGTGAGAGTGAGTGTGTGTGTGTGTGAGAGAGAGAGCGTGTGTGTGTGTGTGTGTGTGTGTGTGTGTGAGAGAGAGAGCATGTGTGTGTGTGTTACCTCCTTGGTTGTAGAGGGGTTGTTCCTCACCAGACCCTCCACAGCTCTCAGACAAAGCTCCACACGCTCCGGTTCCTCAGAGCTCAGGAAGGCTGGACAGGAAGGGAGGAGAGCGGAAGAAGCGATAAACAGACGGATGTGTAGGTGGATGGACAGACGGACTGATGGGTGAATGGGTTCCGACTGAATCAGTTCCTGAAGTGAGTGGGAATGAGGACATACCGTCCAGGCAGTCTCTGAGGTAGCGGGGCGGGGCCGTCCTGCTCATCTCCTGGTCAGCTGACATGTCGTAGGGGGTGAGCTCATCGTCGCTGGTCACACACACACACACACGTAACATTAGTAGTGTATTGTTGTCTATGGTCATGCTGTGTGCGGTACACAGAGATCAGAGCTCATTCTCACCTATCCAAATCTGAGTCTGGCCCGGCACTGCGTTGCTGAGTAACCGTGGACGGGGCCTCCGGAAGGGGCGAGGCTTGCACTTTGACCTCTTCGACAGGGCTCATCCTGCCAACGAGATGACAAGTGAGTCAAACGGTGAGAAAATCTGGATAACCGTAACTTTCCAGACACCAGAGAGAACGGCTGTGTAGGTGTGTGGATGTCGGCCAGGCCTGGTGCGGCAGAGGAGAGCTGACGCCGGGGTTAGCCAGGACTGGGGGCTGACCTGTGGGGAGCTGGCTCCTGGACCTCAGCCTCCTGGACCTCAGCTTCCTGGTCCTCTGGCTCCTGGTCCTCAGGAGGAGTCATGAGAGAGAGCAGCTCCAGAGTGTCATCATCCTGCTCATACTGGGAGGAGAAGGAGAAGACACTTGACATCCAGGACACAGAGCAAAACCAAGTCAAGGGTTCTACTCTGATGTGGGTTTTAGACATAAATTGATTATCCGTCTATATCTCTAGGTCATGGCTATTGAATAGGCTCTGATCTGTACCTCAAATTTGAGCTTGGTACCGCCTAAATCCATCCGTGAGCTCAGACACTCGCCCACCGCCATGCCCATGCGCCTCACGCCCACCACGCTGCAGTCCAGGTGGCTTTGCATGCCTCCCAGCATGCACTGCAGCAGCTCTGGCAGGAGAGGGGTCACAATCACAAACGTGTATCATTCTGACGATAAAGGCAAAGGATGGATGTAACTCAATCATGTTTCAGAGGGAAGACAGATGTGGAGTCCCTTCAATGAGGTTCGGCATGTTGCCATACAACAAGCCACACTTTCAGAGAGATTCGTTTAAATAAACACGTGTGTTTGCAGCTTTGCTAGTCAGTGTTCTTCCTGTCCAGGTGGGGGCAGTAGTGTGCAGTCACCTGGCCGCAGCTCCTGCAGCTCTGAGTCGCTCAGCAGGCTGACACACAGCAGGAGGGCTCGGCTCACGTACATCTGCTGCTCCAGGGCGGTGTGTTTCACCGCACTGGGGTTGGCCCAGGTCTGGCACAGCGATCGCAAGACCTGAGCACACAAACAAACACGTGGGCAGACAATAACAAAACCGGTAGGTAAATACACGGTGAGTATATCATTTTATATCATTGTGGGTGTGCTGGCCTCTTTGGCAAGGGGAACCGACGCCTGCACACTACAATTTCCCCAGAAATGCTACCTTCTGTTGTTTTTCTTTCATTTTGCCAACTGTAAATGTTCTACAAACACACCTGGAGAAGTAGCGGCCTTCTCTCTCTGTCCTGTCCCAGATAACCCAGCAGAGTCCTTAAAACACGAGTCTAGAAGGACAACAAAGCTGTCAGTCATCTTTGTTTTGGGCAAAGCTTTTCTTCAACTGCCTTGCAGTGTACCGTGATGAGATGACTGTACGGTACCAGCCAGCCTGTCTCACCTCATGCCTGTACTGAAGCAGAAGCAGCTTATGGGTGACAACAAACTGGGCTTTTTTATTCTTCACAACCAGGTTTCCGATGATCCGACCCAAAGCGTCAGGCCTGTGCGAGAGACCAGGTAGGGATGATTTGAACACAGAAAGTGAAGACGTTGCCATGGACACACGCAGCTAGATCTACAGTGTGCCAGGTTTCTTTACCTGTCCACAGCTGGTATTAGTCCAGTGAGCACGGATTCTAGCCAACGTTCCGGAACATTCTCCAGGAGTTTCCAGCACACTCTCTGCCACACCATGTCTGAGCGCGTGTTGGAGGAGAGGCGAGGGGCAAGAGACCTGAATATCAACTCTGAAGAAAGAGAACACTGACTTTTTATTTTCCAACTTTTACATTTTTATTTAGAAACTTTTGCAGAAAATATATTTTTCTACATTTTGAACCTTTTTCAGATTTCTTTTAACCCTATCAAAATCTTTTTTTGCAACCCCACACACACACATTATTTTTTTCAACCTTCAAACGAATAGTTTACTTCCCATCGTTTACTAGTTGACTTCCCATCTCTGAATGGGACTTCACCATGATTGTCAACACTGATAGTTAGTATCACTAGTCTCAACATAGATACATGTGAATCTAACTTACCACTGTGGCCCTGAACACAAGCCTTCCCCAAAGTCTGAGACAGAAACGTCAGAGAGCAGTCTTTTCCATCTGAAAAGAAAAACGTAAATGACCCAAATATACTTGTTGCCAGCGAGAAAAACATGAACTGAAAACGTTTTGTATGACAAGTCCCTTTTAAATAGGTTCCAGTATAAAGCAGATATGAAGCGAACCTCGCAGTGCCTTGCAGGTCTTCTCCAGAGCTGCTAGTATCCCTCTGGCCAGCAGAGGGTAATACTGCTGTGGCTGGAAGACAGCCTGGTTGTTTGGGTGCAGGCGGTTGGCAGTGAGGTCTGGCAGAGCCACCAAGCGGCCCAGCAAGGCCTCTCGAAGCTGGGGAGAGTCGGAGGGTCCTGTCCCCTGGCAGTATGACCACAACAAGTCCACCAGACGACCGCTCTGTAGGAACTCCACAAGAACGCTGACCAATCGGTCCAGACCAGCGCTGGGGTTGCTAGGGGTGACAACAATAGCGTATTCATTTAGAAGGTGCTTCATCTAAAGCGATTGTACAGAACAGGGGAACTTGAACATGTGACCTTTTGATATACAGTCTCTCTCTCTCTCTCTCTCTCTCTCTCTCTCTCTCTCTCTCTCACACACACTCTCACACACACACACACACACACACACACACACACACACACACACATCAGTGTGTCCCTAAACCAAGCACTGGAGGTGCATCTGTGATAATATACTGTGACGGATCTCACCTCAGAGAGCCTATGCCATCCAACAGTACCATCAAAGCCTGCTCTGAGGGGCCTTTGAGGAACAAGCCATCCCATAATTCAGTGCGTTGAGCAGCTGTGAGAAACTGGACCCAGTCAGCGTTGATGCTACTGATCAAGAACTGTAGGGTCCGTGTGTAGTGGGCTCGTCTAAACTCATCTCGGTGGGCTGTGGGAGTTGTGGTTTTTGGCTCCTTATCCAGATAACTGTTGAGCGCGTGGAGAGCAGTTAGCGTCTCTTCCCTGTTCCTGGAGGTGGTTAAAGTTCGGACACTTTGGCCCACCGCTAAGCGAACGTCAATGTCTGGTGTGACGGTCTGCATTATTCATGCGTCCAGGAATCTGCGGAGGACAATAAACGTTGCCTTGTTTCAACCCGCTTTCTTCAAAGTGACAGGCGCTTGGCAACAGGGTTTCTGAATGTGATGCTTTTAGAGATGGTAGCAGATCACGTTTACAACAACTAATGCCAGACATCATTGCCTAAACATGACAGCTAGACAGTAAGTCAGACCTTGATATCTTATGACACCGGTTGGTAAGCGGTAAACTTGAATCTTGACATACACCGGTATATTCACATGTAGTGACACCGACTGCAAGAACTCGATAGTATCATGGCTAGTTAGCTAGCTACCAACCTCTGGGATTCTCTTGTCTGAATGGCTTATGTTGCCTTGCTACGTACTGTATAGCTGACAAATTAGCTAGCTTATTTGCTATCGAACCTTTAAAGGTCATGTTAATGGTAACAAACGCTTACCTGTGCCAAGGAGCTAACAGAACATTTTTGATAAATGCCGCCTCCTGTTTTTCTGAGTACGCTGTCAAAACATGTCCGTGTTTCATGACACAATTTACGTAACGTTCCGGTATGGACAGATATTCAAATGTTTTGACGACGGAAGGATTGTAATCATATTTATAAATAAATAAATAAATCTATATTTTATTTATAGATAAATTAAAAAACATGAACTTACGTATAAAGCATGTATGAACTGTAAATATGGGGTGAGAAAAATGACAACGCATACGGTCACAGCACCAGTATGTAAAGTTTGTTATTGACAAATATGCTCACTGCAAAATGTGTCTACACTTCTGCTATTCAAAGAAGAAGTTTTGACAGGTTTTAGTGTTTTCTTGTTTCACTCTCTGCAATTCTCTCAACGATCCTAACATCTCCATCTCCGTCTCCCACACCGCGTCCATCCCCGTGGAGGTTCTTTTGAACCACTTGGCTGTTGCCAGCACACTCCCCAAGCCCACCCCCGGCACAGGGACAATGGGTATGCCTGCCACCGCCATAGCCACCATGAGCGGACATACCGGGCCCTCTTCTTCTAATACCCGCCTGTCTATAGGTGGCTGTGGCACCACAGGTGTCAAAAGCATCCGCTGAAGCTGCTGGCTAGGTAGGGTACTATAGTTTTGACCAGAAGACGGAGGATGAAGGCTGACGTACTGTTGGTCGGAGTGCGGATGGACAGGACTGTACATTTCCCAGTGGAAAGAGGTTATTTCAGGGCTGGGGTAGTGAATATTCTTGGCCTGCAGGTGGCGCTGTTTGGTTGGAGATGGAGGGAACCAGCTGTATGGGGACTGACCGTACGGGTAAACGTTGGGATTGTTGGGGGTAAGGAGGCTCGTGGGCAGGACAGGGTGCCCCCAGTCCTGTGCGGTAGAGGACACAGAGGGACAGACGGTCTCTGAATTGAATACAGGGTAGAGGGAATAAGCTTGAATCCTTTCATCAACAAAAATAACTCAAATGAGCATTTTCTTTTTATCTGTCTAGTATACTATCAATTTAAGTAAATTAATATGCAGTTATGTTGATATTGACTTATTTGAAATATGAACATGTGTTTAAAGTGGTATTTATATGCATGTAACTTACCATTTAAGTCTAGACTTGTTGCATTCATGATTAATATGAAATATATATATGGTGGGGTTGGATGCTGAATTTAGATTAAAATAGAAATACTTTCAAAAACCTATGAGAACAAGATATTCTGAAAGTAAAGAATGTATCCAGCAAATGATATTTTCTATCACAAAAGTATCTCAAAGAATACTGCATCCTTTATCCATGGAAACCAATATTTTTGCCATGGTTACTAGAACATATGTAGACAAGCATGTAACATACAGCATCATAGACTGGGTCATTTTATTTCAGTTTTATTTTTCTAATCTTACTTCACTGTTTTCTTTTACCTTTTTTTATTTTATTTTTTACAATGACTTGAAATGATAATTCCCCAATAACGATTAGGATTACATCTTTCAGGGGATCTTCAAAAAAAAAAGTACAGCAGTAAACAATCCTGTTATTATAATTTATACATTATCCTTCTGAATAAGAATAAACTTCAGTTTACAATTTAAATTTTCATAATGTTCTCTTTTTTTCTTCCCATAATGTTATTGAAACGGCAAGCCATGCACTACTTCAGTAGTGATGTGTGTGCCTTAAGCAAACTCTCTTTGGACATCGGAAGCTAGTTTGAGAGCAAAGGTTCACAAAAAAAAAGACCATTAATATTTACACATTTCAGGTATTATAATCATAATTTAACAGACTGACAGCTCATATCAGTCAGTGCTTTTCCAGGACTCCTCAGGTTAGTATGCGTGAGACACAGGCACAGTGATAAGACTAGCAGGCCAGTATTTTCAGGGTAGAGTCCGACTCGGTTAGCTAGGGGGGAGGAATACGTTTCTGTGATGAAGGTATAAAATTGAAGCGAAACAGGAGAGACTGAGTGGTCTGTTCAATGTGAAAACATCAAAGTCTTTGGTCATTTTGAAAGCAAGGGGTCAAAATGAAATTGGAACTTGTAAAGTGCATTTCGAGAATCTCATTGAACCCTGCTAGGAAATGTCTGGACTGGATTTGGGTCAAAACCTGAAAGCCAGTAATCAAGTCTCCCTCTCACTGTCTGAAGAAGACAAACAGAGAGAGGAGAGGGGACCCCCTTAAGGTATCTGCTGCAGTGGCCAGATGAAAGAACAGTATAGATATGTTTCAATGGGTTTCTGCTCCTAACCAATGGCTGATGTACCAATGCACCAATGGCTGATGGGATAATAATTGATCTGATGTCATCTATCTGCTGGGTGAAGTGGACTGAGGCTGACCAGGTAGGTTTCACACGGGGCCTCGTTAACAGAATAGCTAGATCAGCTCTCTATTTGTACAAGTATTTAACTGTAAACTGTGACGTTCACGGATCTAAGAGTTGACATGTTTTGCGTTTGGTCTGAGAGAGAGAAAGGACCCAGTTCCATGGAGAGTCCTTCACCACACCCACACCATCTGACTAAGGCAGAAGGGCTGGGACCTTAACAGAAAAGGCAGACATTTTGAATGGATCAGACTTAATGCAAAGGCATGTCAATGCTCGGGAATTCAATTAATAAATCCGATTCGGTTCAAGAAAATCATGACCTTGATTATGTATTCCGTACTGCAAAACTAATGAGCCTTCCCTCACAGAGAATTCCCATTCAATCCAGGAATGTAAACTTCCCTTTCAAATCTCCATAAAAATACTGTTCACAAACATCTTTCAGGCAGAAGCCAATGGAATCGTCAGCTATTTATAGGAGTGCGAGTTCTGTGAACCGTTGAATAAATATCTCCGTGTTGATTCAAACGCGTGAGAATATGGCATGTACACGCCACATGCTGGAGTGATATTCAAGCAACCCTTCACAGGAGAGAGAACGCCCTCTTCAGCAGAACACAAAATAAAGAAAGAAAACATCTTTTTTGTTTGTTTTTTAAGACTAGAAAAATACCTAGAATCTACAAGGATAGAAAAAAACTTTACAATTCATTTACATCCACGGCCATTCTCCACGGAGCGTCAGTGTGAGACGATGGCGATGCAGAAAGTCTGTATAGGTGTGGAAGGTGGCCGTTTCCATCTTGGTAGAACAGCTGCGTTTGAAGCAGAATGCCATGCTGTTGAGGAACAAAGTGCAGCTTCGTCTTTCTGAAGTTACAGCCAGCGAGGAGGTCAAAGGTCAAATCCCATGTGTACGTGGCCAGTTATGTCCCAGCGGACTAACGGAGCGAGGCGCGGCTCTGGAGTTCAGACACAGGTTGGATGGGTGGAGACGGAACGTGTCAGTTTTGATGTCGATCCTTCATCATGTCCACTGTTGTTGTGTTATTGCTTCAATCTAAAGGGGTTTTTTCGCTGCTTATTCAGACCCCAAAAAAGCTGTTAAGTGAAAAGAAAGAAAGCTAACCTATTTGAAATTCCCCTCAGATACCAGAAGTCATTGTTTTTTTTAATCCAGAATTCTTGATGTGGGCCTTATCTTCAATATTTTACTTCAGTTTTGGATTTCATCCCTTGACAACCAGTAGTTCCTTCAGACAAACATGCGAGAAACTTCTCGTCTTCAAAAAACAACACAAAAAAAACCATGAGTGCAAAGTACAACCCATTTCATGACTTCATACAGCAAGTCAAAACATTGCTTTTTCATTGAAAAGTCAGTCTCTTATCCAATGAAAATGAATGGTAACGTACAACCTAGGATTAGCTGCCTCCGTCAAACTTTCACTCAGCAAGAGAATCCTATGGGACAGGCAAGACACCTTTAATCGATAATGTAGTGTCTATAAAGCACTGCTGTTAGAATGATTTACATCTATTGCAAGTATGTCAGTGTTAGTATCAGGTAGAACTACAATTCCCAAACACGCGCCCCCCACCCCTTCCCCACATCAGTTTTGAAGTACATCTGGAGGGAGTGATGGGAATTGAAGTCTTCGGCCCACCTGAACCATAGCAACTCTGTTTCATTGCAAAAACAAAATGGAGATGCAGCAAATAATGAACAAAGCCAGTTTCATCAGAGACTAGTAAGACTCACAAGAATGAAACAAGCATGTTTAACTCCTTCTGTACTCACCGCTCAAATCCCAAACTCAACACACAAATCGATTCAAAATAAAACACACAAAACAAAACAACCACCTGGCATATGATCCCTCAAGGCATCTTCTCTCCTCCCCTCTCATCTCTCTCCCTCTCCCCTCCTTCTCTCCCTCTCTCTCCCACTCTCTCTCCCGTCCCCTCCTCTCTCTCCCTCTCTTCTGACACACTGAGAGTTGACTCCAGGCCATACAGATGAGGCACACTGCAAACATGACATGGTTAACTAGAGGCAGAACAGAGGCAGAACCCGCCCAGCCAGTCCCAGCCAGTGCTTCATGGGGTCTAAATGCCTGAGGCAATTCAAACACGATTCAGTCTGGTACTGGGACACACTGCCTCAACAGCCACAAGGTTAGTTAGTTAACAGCCACAAGGCTGGTTAGTTAACAGCCACAAGGCTGGTTAGTCAACAGCCACTAGGTGAGTTAGTCAACAGCCACGAGACTAGTTAGTGAACACGGCTGACTGTACAGTAACCAGCAGCTACTGTGAGTGTAACGACTGGAAATACTTCAGGTAATTTGAGCTCTGGACAGATTTGGTGGGATACATTTCCTACCTGCACCAGGCCTGATTAAGAGAGTTTACGAGGGGTAAAGAGACAACTCTAAAAACAAACACAAACACGTTACCTCGATCTGGTTCCTCGACCCAACTACATGGAAGTCATTAGAACCCAAACCTGTGCCGGCCAGTCCACACACTCACAGATGAGCACTAGCATCTGACACACATCAAACAAAACATAGCTTATTTAAGATGGACGCCAACAGCGATCAAAATGCTGACAGATCTCCTTTTTTAAATCTTCTTTAAATCTTCTTCAAGGGTAATTGGAGTTGGATGAATGCTTCATTTCCACCCAGTCAAATAATCTGATATATATCCTTCAGTTTCAGTAGCTAGTGTCTCTTGGTCTCAGAGCCACAGAGCCAGACATTCAGGCCCAAGGCTGCGGTTCCAAACGGCCTCTATTTGACCTCTAAGATGGAAGGGTTGGACTCCATGATGGCCACGATGATGCGGTCGATGTAGTCCTGTAGCCTGTAGTTAATCTCCTCCTGCTTGTGGATGGCCTCCATCAACTGCAAAAGCACACACAGGAAACAGACGCGTCTTTAAACCTCTCAGTCACTCCAGTGAGTGAGAGAGAGACATGGAGAGAGAGAGAGAGAGAGAGAGAGAGAGAGAGAGAGAGACAGACAGACAGACAGACAGACAGACAGAGAGACTCACCTCTCCGCGGGACACAGAGTTGATCTCAGCAGCCAGGGACTCAGAGAAGGAGGCCGACACCAGGTTCTTGGCTCCTTGGATACTCAGGTTGATGATCTGACCATTCAGCTCGTCGTTCTGGTCCTTCAGGGTCCGGTTGTCCTGCGGGAGACGGAGGGTCAAAGGTCACACACACACACACCCAAAACCAGAAGAGCCCGAGAGACAGATGTGCACTCTTCTCTATCTAGGGGGGAGAGAGTTTACAGCTCTAACCCTGATACCAGAAAGCCTCTCCAAGCTAAGTGGAGAGGCCTGTAGACCCCTGCAGTGCCTGTGCTTTCCTACAGGACCTCTGCAGTGCCTGTGCTCTCCTGTAGGACCCCTGCAGGTGGGCCTCACCTGTTTGAGCCGTCGGACCTCCTGCTCCAGCTCGGCCTCACGGGTCCTGCTCTGGTACTCCTGCAACCCGGCACTGGGAGAGCGCCCCCTCCTGGCCTCCGCCTCCAGCTTGTACAGCTGCAGGTGCTCCAGCTGTTTACGCAGGTCCTCAATCAGCTGGACAAGCACACACACACACACACAAGTTGAAAACTAAGAAGAACTTCAAACACTTTGGGCACAAAAAAACTAAAAAACTTTCAGTGGCAACTCCAGCGTTTTGAGAGACCAGGTTAGCACTGCAGGACTCCTAGTATGACTGCATGTCTGTCACGATGTGATTGCTGGTATAGGTGAGGCCTCATGCCCTGACCTGGGCCTGACCTGGGCCTGACCTGGCCCTGACCTGGGCCTGACCTGGGCGTGACCTGGTGGTGACCCCTCACCTCCTGGGTGCACTCCTTCTCCTTCTGGTTCTGATGGCGTTCGTGACTCAGCCTGTCGGCCATCTTCCTGCGGGAATCCAGCTCCTCGCTCAGTCGCTCCGTTACATCCTCCACCTCGTCCTGCAGCTTCCTCTTCTCCTGGAGGAGAAAGAGGGGGGCAGGAAGATGAGTTAGAGGAGGGGGGGTGAAAGGGGAGAGAGGGGGGAGAGGAAGGGTGAGCAGAGGGCGGAGGGTAGAGAGGGTGAAACAGAGTAAGAGTCGCAAAGTAAAAGCCGTGAGCAAAGGGAGAAAAAGGAGAGAGGAGAAGAGGGGAGGAACGGGGGAGACTCGGCTCACCTCCTCCAGCCTCTCGATGTTAGCCCGTAGACATGGAACACAGGACCTCAGCTCGCTGTTCTCCTCATCCAGCTGTTGTATGGTCTGAGAGGACAGAGAGACAGACAGAAGAACATAAACCTTAACCTGCCCTGGTCTTCTGTGTGGGCCACACACACACACACACACACACACACACACACACACACACACACACACACACGACATCCACATACAGCATCAATCAACTCAACAATCAGCGACACCTGCACTTGACTTCAGCTGTAGGACATGCGCCACCTCTGACCACCAGGGGGCAGTGTTGATGCCTTGTATTGTTGCAATAACAACATTCAACTACTAACCACCAACATCTCATGTACTGTAAACTAGTCAAAGAAGTAGACATTGTACACATACATCATATGTCTTAGACAGCTTCAGCTCTTTTCTCTCCCTCCCTCTCTCCCTCCCTCCCTCCCTCCTTCCAGCCACACACACACACACGTCCCTCCATCCCTCCCTCCTTCCAGCCACACACACACACACACACGTCCCTCCCTCTCTCCCTCCAGCCACACACACTCCCTCCCACCTGGTCTGCAGGTTCTCCAGCTCCAGGCCCCTTTCCCTCTCCAGCTTGCCCAGCGCGTCCTTGTGGCGACGGGCCTCCTGGTGCAGGTGGTCCTCAGCGCGGAGCTCCAGCTCCTTCAGCTGCTCGTCCAGAGCGTTGGCCCGGTGAACCAGCTGCAGGTTCTCCTGGCGGAGCCGCGTGTGCTGCTCTCCGCTGGCCTCCGAGTCCTTCTCCAGCTCTGCCACACGGCGCTCCAGGAGCAGGACCTGAAGAGGGAGGGAGGAAGGAGGGGAGAGAGGGAGGAGAAGAGGAAGGGAGGGAGGAAGGAGGGGAGAGAGGGAGGAGAAGAGGAAGGGAGGGAGGGAGGAAGGAAGGAGGGGAGAGTGCAAGGAGGAGAGGAAGGGAGGGAGGAAGGAAGGAGGGGAGAGTGGGAGGAGGAGAGGAAGGGAGGGAGGAAAGGAGGGGAGAGTGGGAGGAGGAGTGACGGAAGGGGGAGAGAGAGGAGGCGGAGAGTGAGGTAGGAGGAGAACAGGGAGTGGAGGCAGTAGGAGCATCTACTTTGACAGTCGCATTTCTTTTGAGGGTTAAGGGTAAGGTTAGATTGCCAGAGGTATTTCATTCTCAGTCGAATATTACTATCCCTACCACTCTATCTTCCCTTGAACCTTGAGTTTTGCAGGTTGTTACGGTATTCCGCGACGGTGTCAGAGACTCAACTCAAAGATAACTCCAGGAGGGGCGGGGCCTGTCATCATCGCTCACCTTATCTGTGATGTCACTGTCGGCCAGATCCAGTATGTCTCTGGACAGCTCTCCCATGCTGTCTAGAGTCATGGAGCTGTTGTGGAGCAGGTGTCTGATCCAACACACACACACAAACATCAACACCCAGAGACACAGAACCACAACCCCACACAAACAAACGACACGACACACTTCTCTCCACACCTCGAGAGGAATTTATAATTCGGTCGCTCCAATCCCAAAGCTAGCAGTAACAACACTACTAAAACAAATGAACTCTAACAGCACAGGCTACAATAATTCAACCATACGTCACATTTGCATTTCAGCAACATAAGACATTTTTCTGCTACAATATGGTGGATTTCAACTCCAGGGCTTCTTGTTCCACCCCATGGAACAGGCTGCCCTTTTGGGTACGAGCGAGCTGAGCTCGAACGACTCCCTTGCTCTCTTTTGGCATTTCTCTGGCTCTTTCCTCTTCTCCCTCATCTCTTTGTTAGTCGCTCGCTGTTTACCCGTCTTCTGCTTGAACTATTGCTCTCTGCCTACCCGCATGTTTCATTGCTCGTCGTTCGTCGCCCCCCCTCTTCTGAGTGCGGGGTTCCCCTCTGTCTTGCGGCGGCTCGCCCTCCCTCTCCTTCTCCTCTCTCTCCTCCCTCTCCCCCCAGATGACCTGAACACACCAGGACAGACTCACCTTGCCACCTTCTTGCTGGAAAGCCTCTTCCCAGTGCTGCATGGAGGACAGAACAACAGGACACCAGTCAGGAAGAGGGGGACAGGATGGAAGGAAGAGACGCTAGCTCTCGACACCATGCCCCCACCCCCAGCCCCCCACTGCCAGGCCCCCGCCCCCCGCTGCCAGGCCGCTGACTGACTAACAGCCTGGTAGCGAGAGGTGCGAGGTGGACTTAACAGGCAGCTTTTTCTGGTAAATATTGTAGCAGCACAGACGAGAGCACAATGTAATTATTTACTAGGCTATCTTTAAACACTTAGGGCACAAACTGCACGGTCACACACACACACTCATGAAGACAGCAACTAGTTACACATCCAACACAGAATCAGGCGCTAAATCGTGTGTATCTAAAAGGGTTTGTTTTGCCACAAGCTCTTATACACCCTTACATCTTACATCTGGTCCTAACTCAACAATGGAGAACAAACTGGGCAAATGAGAGCCTTAACACAGGCCCTCACACACCACTCAATCTACCTGGAAATGTTATTATAGGGTTACATAGAACATACTTGACATTTGTTCCTACTTTCACTCTCTGTAAAGTTCACATTCTATCCCATGACACTGAGACATGCGAGATGAGGTATGTATGTAGGCAGGCAGGAACACTCTGAGCCTAGATACATGCAGACATAAGCCTGGGAGACTTGGGCACCCCTGGTGGTGGTCATCAGGAACTGCAGCTACAGCAAAGCACGACGGCATCGACAAACTCACCGTGCTAAAGCTACGACGCAACTTGATGTTACTACGCACGCGTGCACACACACACGCGCGCGCACACGCACACGCACACACACTTGAAGAAGCATGTGCTTCAGAAGGTGTCCCAACACCAAACCAAACACTGCAAATCACACACACACACGTGCATGTGGAGGGTGAGATGGAGTGACAGGGATGTGTGTGACTTGGTCAACAGACGCACAACGTCAGCCACACCTCGTGTACACGTGCGTGAACAAGTCAACAGAAACACACACGGCAAACACAAGGTGTGCGTGTGTGTGTGCATGTTACCAATGGCGACACAGCACGCAGCACGCAGAATGGGAATGAATGTTTACCTGCATCTACAAGGCACTGCAGTCAGAACACACACATGGACGGACGGACGGACGGGGGGGGTGGAGGGGACAGGGGGTGAGGGGGTGGCGTTACCTATTCATCTCTAGGAAATTGAGCCGGGTGGAGATGTCCTCCAGCCGACTGATCTGTTTGTGACACTGGCTACAGAAAAAGTCCAGGGCCTCCTCTCTGAGGAAGCTCTGCAAGCTGGCAGGGAGAGAGGGAGCGCTGGGGAGGAGGAGGAGGAGGAGGAGGAGAGGAAGAGAGGAAGAGAAGGAGTGAGTGACGGAAGGGAAACCGTAAGTGAGGGGTGATGGAGGCGCGTGCTGAACAAGCCTCGGGGGACCAAAGAGGAGGAGTGAGCGAGGTCAAGAACCAACACGTGTGTCAGGCAGGAAGAGGAAGAGGAGAAGGCCTACGTGAGAGACGGAAGGGTCCAGGCAGTGACAGTTGAGGCGAGGCTAACTGTGATTGGTTGGAGAGAGCTGAAACGGGTCACATGACCATGGGGGTTTTAGAGAGGACAGTGCTAAGCTCACAGAGAGAGAGAGAGAGAGAGCGAGCGAGCACTCCTACATTAACAACAACTCTACCGGTGTACATATGAAACAAGTGTATCAGGCTCCGGGCTGGTTTAACAGGGGCTGTGTGTGAGCTACAGACTGCAGGATGGTTTAACAGGGGGCTGTGTGTGAGCTACAGACTGCAGGATGGTTTAACAGGGGGCTGTGTGTGAGCTGCAGGGTGGTTTAACAGGGGGCTGTGTGTGAGCTGCAGGCTGGTTTAACAGGGGGCTGTGTGTGAGCTACAGACTGCAGGGTGGTATAACAGGGGGCTGTGTGTGAGCTACAGACTGCAAGGTGGTTTAACAGGGGGCTGTGTGTAAGCTACAGACTGCAAAGGTCCTCTCCTGACTTCACCTCCGCTGGCTGGTTAATCATTCAGAGAGCATGTCATTACGCAACACGCTGCCCTGCTTCCTGTGCGTGTAGGCAGGAATGGCGTGTCACGGGGTGTCTTGCTTGTGTGTGTGCTGGGTGGAGGCGAGCGCGTGTGTGTGGGTGTGCGTGTGTGTGTGAGTGTGTGGGTGTGCGTGTGTGGGTGTGCGTGTGTGTGTGAGTGGATGTGCGTGTGTGTGTGAGTGTGTGGGTGTGCGTGAGTGTGTGTGTGTGTGTGTGTGTGTGAGTGGATGTGTGTGTGTGTGTG
>BROE01000007.1:13354435-13550277 GCA_036571765.1 Plecoglossus altivelis
TGTGTCGATGATGTGAGTGGATGGGTTAGTGTTCGCTCTCGTGTGGTGTTGAGTGTCGGGGTCAATGAATTGCTTTGTTGTGTGAGTGTGTGTTTAGAACGTGATGTGTCTTGTGGTGTGTTTCTGTAAATGAGCTACATTGTTGTGTAGTGAGTCGCATTCATATGTGTCGTGTTGTGGGCTTTGGTGCGTGTGGGAGTGTTGTAATATGTGTTGTGGTGCTCTGTGCTTGTTTTTGTTCTGTGAGGGGTTGATTTTTTTTGGTGTGTTGGGCGGGGTGTGTTGAGTGTTTGTGTGATGTTGTGTCGGATGATAAGTCGTTTTCTGTCGTGTGGGTATGTTGGTTGTGCCATTCGGCTATATCGTGAGGTGATTTGTTGGTGCTGTGTGTATGTTGGTTGTTGTGAGCGGGTGTGTGTCTTTGTGCGCGTGTGTGTGTCTGTTGTGGTGGTTCGGGTCTCACGGGTCCCGCTGCACCGAACGACATCATTCCCTGCACAGGTATATTCTGCAGGCTGGCGTGAAGGACTCCTAAGCATTAAGTAACATCCGCAGCAGTGAGTGTGTGTTTACTGTAGAAGTGCAACAATCTGAATCAGTATTCAGAACATTATGTGGGTGGCAGCAGTTTAAGCCCTTTCACTGAGCACAGTGGTTTAGGGACACACTGATGTGTGTGTGAGTGTGTGTGTGTGTGTGCCTTCTTAAAAAAGGTAGCCAGAGCAGTTATTCGCTCTTCAGTAAAGGTTCTGGCCCACATAGGTGCTTAGAAGCTCCAAGATCCTTCAGAGAACGGCAGTACAACGACACATGGCAGAACCACACAGATTCCAGAAGTTTCTCTCTGCCTGCTTGCCAAAGGGGAAAATTTGTGGTTCTGTTGGGCTTTTAAGGTTGAATGACGAGACGAAAAAACAATAATAATAGGCTTCTGTGGATCGGTAACTATAAACAAACCAGGGAAGCCTAATCCAGTTAGACAGCTTATTTCCATATTGTAAATAGAGCCGAGAACGCTAAGGAAGTTAGCATCGCTAAGAGCTTCCTGGCAGGAGAGACGAGGAAACGCACATCTGCCCCAAAAAGGGATTAGGAGCGATCCGGTTTAGGAGGCTCAGATGAAAACATGAAGCACAAGCAGCGTTGTGCTAGGGGGGAGGGGCTACAGCAGGGTGGGCGTGTCTTACGGGGCAGTTGCCAGGTAGACGAGCGGGCAGCGACAGAAGGGACAGTTCCAGAAGCGACCTCGCTGCACAGGGTCACGCCCGCTCAACTACACTCTCTGATCCGCTTCCAAGACGCTTGCCTCTTCCGTCTAAACTATCTACATCTGGCTGTCTTGGTTTTGTTTTGATGAAGAGAGGCTAGATGTTAACATACAGTATACAGTGTCCACCTGGTCACACCTGCTAGCTCAGATGAAGCATCCGTACATCGATGCGATCGAAGTGTGTACAATAAGTGTGTTGTTAAGGGCAAGATGAGCGAGTGAGCAGACGGGGGCAGGGTAGGCCACAGGAAACAGATCTTTTGGTCTTGTTCTGTTCATCTCAACCTCCAGGAGAAGAACAGGAAGGACAACATCACGCTCTTATCAGCGTGACCTCCGACCTGTCCCAACACAGGGGGGAGGGTGTGGAGGGAGACTACGGCACAGGAAGTGGCTGACGGCAATGCCTCCACTTCCAGACACTATCACCCCACATACTAGCAAGTGAACCGCTGTTAAAAAAAACACTTGTTTAAAGAGAAGCTTGTGTTTTTGTTACGTGTCGCACAACCTAGAACAAAACATGTTAGAACTGAAGGCACTTGCAAGACACTGAAGGTGTCCTTGAAGAGGTCGTTTATTTACTGTCTGTACACAGCAACGCTTTCTTTCACTGTGCAGTAAATGACCCCTGAACCTGTCTGGTCTGCGGTGTAACCTGGCGGTGGGAGTTGGAGGCGTACCTGGGCGAGAGAAGCAGGGAGGAGCAGGGCACCTGGTCGGGGGTCGAGAGGAGGGAGGGCTCCCCCTCCCCCTCGCTCCCTTCGGTGGTCTCCAGCAGCTCCGAGGTGTTGCTCTCCCCGAAATCCTCAAAGTGCTCTTCCTCTCCGCCGATAACCGTCACCAGGGAGTGGTTATGGAGCTCAGAGTTCAAGGAGAACCTGGGGGTGAGGGGGGAGGAGAGAGAGAGAGAGAGAGAGAGAGAGAGAGAGAGAGAGAGAGAGAGTTGAGACACTTAAGCATGAAGTGAATACGCTTCATAACATTGGGCGAACACATACAGACACAGTGAACCACACAGACACAGTGACACGCTCACAGACACAGTGACACGCTCACAGACACAGTGACACGCTCACAGACACAGTGACACGCTCACAGACACAGTGAGCCACACAGCCACAGTGACACGCTCACAGACACAGGTGTGTTTGCCTGCTGGCTCAGCTCATGTGAGCTCCAGTCTGTGTACCCTGCCTGCCATCACCTGCACCCACATCTGAAAACAGCACCGTGGCTGAAAACAGCACCGTGGCTGAAAACAGCACCGTGGCTAAGTCTGGATGCTATTTTCCCACCTTGCCTCCGTCTGTTTATCACTGGGCTATTAATACACATCTGTGTCCTTACAGTTCCCAATATACCACAGCAGAGGCCTTCGCCAACAAGGAGTATTTCAATTCTAAATCGTTTTCAGACGGTGCAGGTATTTCAGGTGGCCTGTGAGTTGTGCCAAACTCCATATGAAGACAGCACGCTGGTAGAAAC
Source organism: Plecoglossus altivelis (assembly GCA_036571765.1). Taxonomy (NCBI): domain Eukaryota; kingdom Metazoa; phylum Chordata; class Actinopteri; order Osmeriformes; family Plecoglossidae; genus Plecoglossus; species Plecoglossus altivelis. The sequence goes on from BROE01000007.1 coordinate 13,357,194, forward strand.
TGTAGACAAACAAGTAGTCGAATCTTGAAAAGAGCATTTGGACCAGAGATTACAGGGTCAGGAAACACCAATCTGGACAACTTTGTCTTAAAGGGTAATCTGTTAATTCACATTAATCCCCCCCTCCTCCCCCCCTCCCCCCCGCCCTCAGTCGGCAGAAACAAAACGTCTGCTTCAGAAGCGGCTGTGATGATAGCACTGGATGCATGTCAGCAGGGGAGGGGGAGGGGGGAGGCTTCAGGAAGTGGTTTTAACTAAGAAGAGACATAAACCGACGCTTGTCGAGTTTAAAATTAGCTGGTGGCTAACTTTCAGAAATGGATACAAAGTCGTCGTCAGGGAGGTTAGGAAACCAGGCTAGACACATTGAGCTTATCTGCGGTGTTATTTTAACAGGGTGGTGGAAGTTGAGTAAATATGCGAGGGGTAACACTTATTCCTGTCCCAGGAGAACACTGAGGGCAGATAGTGCTTCCTGTTAGCCGACAGGATGAGGAATAGCTACGAGGGAATGACACAGGATATCCGCCTCAGCACTTTTCTAAGAGTCGTCACCATACAATGGCATGGCCTTTCTCTGGTGTTTACGAGAACGGAGGCTTCTACCGAAGCCGGATGATCAGCTCCTCCTTAGCTTAGCATCGTTACCTGCTAAACTGGTTACCTTCTCCGGTACGACACCGACTGTGACTTTACACCAGCAACAGCCAGGTAGAAGGTGAGAGAAAATAACAGGAGGATTCTGGAGTGGATCCGATCTGAGTGGATCCGATCTGAGTGGATCCGATCCATGACCCCCCCGGCCCCTGGTCACTTACCCCGTACTGAGGCCCACGCTCAGGTCCCTCACGTGGAGGGCGGGGGAGGACAAGGAACGCATCTTCAAACGCCGCCCGCTGCCCTGGCGAGAAAGCCTCGGAGCTGGGGGGAGGCGGTCTTGGGTGTGGACGCCCACTCACAGCACTCCGTGCCACCTTATATGGGAGACGAGCGGGCAAAAAACCTGGCCGTCGGTCGCTGAAAAACTTCCCCCACACCCTTCACGACCTCTAACGTCTAGTCTGTGCGGGGTTCTGGATTTGTTTGTGCCAGTGGGCGTGGCCGGTGTGAGGCTGGGGTTATCGGGGTCAGCAGAGCCAACAAGCCAGTGTGCTGACCCGCCCAGGCCCATACCATGTAGGGGTGATGGGCTGGGCTAGTACCAAGGAGGGAGGCGGGGGGGGTATATGAGGGTGGTTCTGTTATTCGGGGCTGTCCGGCATCTTCTATGGGTGAGCCGCTAGGGTAGGTGTGTGTGTTGCCCGACTCCAGTTATCGGGCTTTTCTTTTTTTCACAACATTTAACAACAGGTCTTTTGTTACGGCACACAATGAAACTGCGACGTTAACCTGTTCATGGGACTTACACTTGACAAGAAATTCTATCCAGGAAAAAGAAAATTTAATTGCTGTGTTTGGTTTGTTTTGGCTTGGTGTGTTTGCGGATTATGCTGTTGGTGATCTCATTCCATTTATTCTTATTGTAGGTTGTTCGGAGGAGCTGTAGCTTTGTAGATGACTGGTGCAGATCAGGACAGGTTTTAGAAGACAGAATTGTTTCTCTACAAAAACGGAGGTAATGCAGAAAAATAGAATTCCATTCAGTAACAAAGCAGAACTTTATCTGTCCCCAGAGGAGGAATTGGTTGTGCAAAACAAAGATACAGAACATATACAAAAAAATCCCACATGCCACTTAGTGGCAAGGCTGGGGTACAGGAAGGTCAGAACTAAAGTATGGAGTTTCTGGGAAGTTTCGCGAGTGACGACCTTCCAATTTCCTGTCAAATGTCCAAAAAGAGCAGTATTGCTGAAACAGTGGAACACAGCCGTGTGTGCGTGTGGCTAACCCGCCGTTTGGCTAACCTCAGCATGAAGGGAAGAGGTGGCGGTGGCGGTGGCGGCGGGGGGGAGGGGGGTCGAGCAGACAGACCCTCACGAAGAAGAACAAGAAAAAAAGACAAAAAGAGCTAACTCCACACTTCCTAGAATTCAGGGCTCATCTGAAGAAGGGAAACGCATCCCTGACAGATAAGAGCCGTCCTGAAGTACAGGAACCAGGTCAGTCAGGCAGCTAGCTAACACCTCTTCCCCTAGCTAGCTAACACCTCTTCCCCTAGCTAGCTAACACCTCTTTCCCTAGCCAGCTTTCAGTTCATCCCCTAGCAAGCTAACACCTCTTCCCCTAGCTAGCTAACACCTCTTCCCCTAGCTAGCTAACACCTCTTCCCCTAGCTAGCTAATACCTCTTCCCCTTGCAAGCTAACACCTCTTCCCCAAGCCAGCTTTCAGTTCATCCCCTAGCAAGCTAACGCTTCTTCCCCTAGCTAGCTAACACCTCTTCCCCTAGCTAGCTAACACCTCTTCCCCTAACTAGCTAACACCTCTTCCCCTAGCAAGCTAATACCTCTTCCCCTAGCTAAAGAACACAGACAGACAGACAGGCAGACAGGCAGGCAGACAGACAGACAGACAGACAGACAGACAGACAGACAGACAGACAGACAGACAGACAGACAGACAGGCAAGCAGGCAGGCAGGCAGGCAGGCAGGCAGGCAGGCAGGCAGACAAACAGATGGGGCATCCTGCCTGATACCTCCCTAGACGTGCTGCATGTTCCAAGTACACACCCAACACTAATGAGAGATTTAGGCCTGGCGATGTTCTCGGAGTAAGAAAGGCGGGCAGGTGCAGAGTTGGAGTCTACAGCCGAGCACCTGCTGTGCACCAGCTCTTAACAGGTGGCTGTTCTAATCCCTCCTGGAGGATGAGAGGAGGTGGGGAGCACCACCCGGGCCCAAACCCCACAGCTAATCATCTTTGCCTCTTTTGAGCAGGTTACCCCTTCACCCCCACCTTCACCCAAACAAATCCTTAGACAAAAGGGTACAAATGAAAAGTAGCTAGTCAGCTCATTTGGGGTTTAAAAGCAGCAATGAGGAAAAATCTACATAGGAAACAGGCGTAGAGCGACATGACCGATGAGGTCTGACAGGAAATATGAACTTACTGTGATCGTTGCTGTTTAAAAACCCCGATTTAATGAGCAGATATCCAAAGTTCTGAGCTAGGCTAAAATGAGCCGAAGTGGGAATCAGGAAACTGACTGTTGCTAGGACCTACTAGTGCTCTCTGTCAGGGCATCTCAAGGTCTCAGGATGGAACATTGTGTCTGTGTGGTTTCTGATTTGTAAACTATCGTTGTTGAACTGTAGGGGGAGAAAAAAATTGTCTAATAGGTGAAAACTTTTCTCTGACTCCATTATCTTTATCTTATCAACTTGGGGTTTTTTCTCTTTGTCAGTATTATTTCGCAACAGCCCTGAAAAGCTATTTTTAAATCTGGGATAACCACTTCATCAACTGAATCCTTGCTCACAATAAGTACCGTCCTCAGGCTTCAGTCTTCAAATCACAAAGCTCGGCTGACAATACATCTAAATCAGGGATCACCAGCTCTCGTCCTGGAGAGCTACCGTCCTGTAGGTTTCACTTCAACTGCACATAATGTAGCCACATTCAGCTCATCATCCAGGTAATTAGTATAATCAGGTGTGCTAAATTGAGGTTAAAGGGGGAAAAAAAGTCTAGATGGTAGCTCTCCAGGACCGAAATTGGTAACCTCTGATCTAAATGATGCGTTAGCTTTACATTCCTCCTCTCGTGTTCCGTTTGTCAAAGCCAGAAACACACACACAGCCTGGTAGGTGAAAAAGCTCTCCAGCTTTTTAGAAAGCCGCCAAGCTGTAAGCGTGCAGGGAATCGGAAAGCGCAAGGTTAGACGAGGAAAAATAAATCTAACAGCACCTTTTGTGAGACTGGCGCGGTCGTGTTTGTTGCATCTGTCAACAGAGCACTTCCAGAGCAAGGCTATTGTACTTCTAGTGGCTGTTCTAGCCTCTCTAATCTCCAAGTCTGGTGACCCACATAGAGTCCATGGAGTCTGGCCCTCAGAAACAGCCTGAGGGCCGGTGAACTACACTACCCAGGGGTTTGACCTACAGTGGCTGATTGGACTACAAAGACTCCTTCCATCTACGCAGGGCCTGACTTCACCCGGTATGATGGAAGCTCAGACGGTCCTTTAACTCCCTTATCGTTGGGTGACCCTGCCCCACAGCTGCAGGTAAGATTTGCACAACAGTAGCAAGAGTTCAACTTGAACCCTAACTCATAACTACAGCTGAGGGGCGTGGCCTATGAGCCTGTGGTTATGGTTGTAAGTCTCTATGGTTGCCAGGTCTGGGAGAAGGGGGGGGGTTGGCAGCCGACTGACCTGCTGCTGCCGTCGTCGTGGTCGTGCAGCGTGGCCTCGATGCCGCTGTCCGTCTCCACATCCTCGTGCATCTCCGGGGCGACCATGGCGCCCGTATCTTCATCGGTGAACGTCTCGCACTCGCTGTAGGTGCTTTCCGAACCCAGGTAGGCACTGTCTGTCACCTCATTCTGCTGTGGGACGGAGGGAGGGAGGGAGGGAGGGAGGGGGGGGAGAGAGCGGAGGGGAGGATTTTAAGACGAGGCATGTACATAGTTGTGCCAGTGTTCTGACCACACCGGTTGAAGCATTCAGTTGACTTATTAACAACTGACGAAAATAGCGGCTTGGAGCTAATGTGTGGCTGGACTGTGTTAAGTCTAAACAGTTGAGAAAGCCCGTCTAACTAATGTTTACCTAAACAGGAGATTTACACTGCCCTTTTTCCCCGCCTAGAATTGCTGACGGAGATGAATAATGACTCTACAAGACACTCATTTACTCCAGAGTAGGTATGGGAATAAATATACAAGATGTGATGTAATGATAGAAGAAGAAGAAGCCAAGAATGAATAAAGACCTTTGTTCCATGATATAAGATTTGACTTCATCTTCTGACATCAAACTGGGAGTTTGGGTTAGGGTTGAAAGGAAAGTCCAAACTAAATCCTACAGCTTAAAACACGTTTCAGGCCCAAACTGTGGAGTTTCAGATCGCAGTGCCAAGCAAAATGAGCTGTGCTGTCAACACCTCGAGTCAACAAGCACGAACACACGCGCGCAAACACACATGCACGTCCCTCCATGCGGACGCTTGCTCTTCCAACACAAAGTCACCATTCGAGTGTACTGTACAAACTAAACGGACTCTGCACACCATCAATTCGACTTCAGCAACTACAACCTGACCAGCCATCGATCCGTACCCAAAGCCTTGTCAGTCAAGTCAAGGCTAGCGTCTACCTGGGGAGCAAAGCGTGTCCTACCTGTCTGTGTGGAGCTCCAGCCGGGGCTGGGCCCAGAGGGCTGGCCATCATGCCCAAAACCATGCTCTCTGCCTGGGTTGGATAGGCAGGATGGCTGGCCTGTCAGAAGACTAAAGCCCTCTTCTGAAGCTTCCTCCTTTTCACACTCAGGGAAAGAGAGGAATAACAGGGGGACCTAGTCCAGCACCAGAGGGGTGGAGACAGAGGGAGAGAGAGTCCAAAGGACAGGGGGGTAGAGAACGGTACTGCCTGCTATGCCACCAACCCCCTCCTTAACGCCCCTCCTCACCCAACACCCAACTTCCCCTCCCCTCGCTGAATCGTGGAAAAAACACAAATCTATATGTCACGAGATTGTCTTGACTGTCGTTTCTTTTCTACCGCTGTAAAACCAAACGTACTGGACATATGACAGGGTGAATCATTAATCCAAGCAGAGTGGACCAACATGACAGGGTGAATGATCAAGCAGTGTTCTACCTGTTGCTCCCTGCTACCATTACGTAGACTGAGAGGAGGCCATATACTCTACAGCACCACCATAAAGTGACTGGGTGTTTACCTTCAGGAGGAAAAGCAGGGTGACGTCATGTCAGAAACAAACTCAGGCTGTGAAGGGAAACAAAACAGGAGCTGCTCGACTAACTCAACCCTCCTGACAAGAACAGGTAGAGCAACTACAGCCGTGACTTTCCTGAGACGTACCTTCGAGCATGACTCAGGGGGGGGTTTTTGAAAAAAATGAAAAACTTGGTTCTGCAGCTTGACATCAGGAAGGGGGAGGAGGGGTGGGTACTTATCTGCAGCTTGACATCAGGGAGGGGGGGAATACTGTTCTGGAGCTTGACATCAGGGAGGGGGGGAATACTGTTCTGGAGCTTGACATCAGGGAGGGGGGGAATACTGTTCTGGAGCTTGACATCAGGGAGGGGGGGAATACTGTTCTGGAGCTTGACATCAGGGAGGGGGGGAATACTGTTCTGGAGCTTGACATCAGGGAGGGGGGGAATACTGTTCTGGAGCTTGACATCAGGGAGGGGGGGAATACTGTTCTGGAGCTTGACATCAGGGAGGGGGGGAATACTGTTCTGGAGCTTGACATCAGGGAGGGGGGGAATACTGTTCTGGAGCTTGACATCAGGGAGGGGGGGAATACTGTTCTGGAGCTTGACATCAGGGAGGGGGGGAATACTGTTCTGGAGCTTGACATCAGGGAGGGGGGGAATACTGTTCTGGAGCTTGACATCAGGGAGGGGGGGAATACTGTTCTGGAGCTTGACATCAGGGAGGGGGGGGAACACTGTTCTGCAGCTTGACATCAGGGAGGGGGATCGTGTTCTGCAAGCTTACATCAGGGAGGGAGAATACTGTTCTGAGATTGTTGGACACCTCGTCAGCAGTCTGGAAGAGGGGGGATGACGTTACAGGGAAAAGCCTAATTAATGATGAGGGAAGGAGGGGGAGGGAGAAGGAGGATGTGGACGGGAAGGAGGGGGAGGGAAGAGATGGAGAACGAGAGGGGAGAAGAGGGTGAGGGTTGAGGAAGCGGTTCAGGGATATAGTGAGAAAGAGGAGGGAGCGAGAGGTGGAAGGAAGGAGAGGAGAAGGAGCGCAGGGGCAGGGGAAGGAGGTGGAGGGGGGAGGAGGAGGAGGGGGGAGGAGGAGGGGTGTTTAGTTTCCACAGCGCAGGCCTCCGCCCGACAGCCTCACCTCGCCTGTTTTGAAAGCAAACAGCAGTGGAACAGCGCAGCCATTGAGGAGAGCCCCTCTGCTGCCAGGAACCCAGGAGCAGCAGCGACACAGGTGTGGCGACGTCTTCTGGAAGCATCCCCCTTCCCCTAAAGTCTGACTGTAAACCCTCCGCACTCCAGTCACACTCAACACAGTAGCTACCACTGTTTCTTGGACGACGCACAACGTACGCACAACTGTGCAAAGGAACATTACACACACACACACGTGCGGTGAAGCCTGTTTGTAATTTCCTTTCCAGTGACCGCCTCCAGAAATATTCTAGTAAACAACTGAATATCAATAGCCTACTTATATTTGACTACACGTTACTGTTGGTCTCATTAAGAATGAATCACAGGCAAAATGTCATTGACTTCATTTCAGGCAGAAGCCAGAGTGTGGGCACTGTGCCCTATACCAGCATGGTGGTAGTGGATACGTACTGTACACAGCGCGCGTGTTTGCAAACAAACTCTTGTGCCACACTTCTATACCACACCAATAGGGGGCGCTGATGCTTTGTGGCGTGTGGGGCGCCGTGCTGGACACGCTGCTATCACCCAAACAAGAGCTAAGAAGGCACGGAACTGAATTTGAAAAGCATGCTCATCTCGCAGACGCTGCAGAAAATGATACTTAAATATACAAGTACGTGCACAATAAAAGCCAGTAATTCCAGACATTCTAACCACAGCTGAAAAAACAGAATGCCGCACACACGCACGCACGAACGCACACCACACACACGCGTTAAAAAAAACAACCACATTCCAGCAATCCGATATATTCCTGTAGAAGAGAAGGAAGTTCAAATTCAGCCAGATGTCATTTGACTGTGCCAAACCCTAACTCCAGTGTTCAGTAAGTGGGACAGGCCAGCACTGGTAATCGCAGCTTCGCTGGCTGTTCTGTGAATGACTGTGGGCCGCGCCGGTCCAGGGAGAGGTCAGTCTGAGGGCTTGACCGGGCCGTAGGTCTCCAGAACGTGAGGACAGAAGGGAACTCTGGCTGGACCACAGCGACCTGAGAACTAACTCCTGGTTACCATGTTGGCCTGTTTCTTCACAGTCAACCACCGTGTTTGGTCTGCCGCGGTGACATACCATGTTATACACCGAGACACATTACTGCTGAGGTAGTCGTCGGGGTTCGCTTGTAATGGGATTTGGCTGTAACGGGGCAAGATTACGTCGCACAGGACGTGAGACTGAAATTTGATTCGGAAGAGAACCCGTATTTAGGTCAGACGGAACACCACGCGGTTCCAAACAGCAGTTTCAGAGCACACAACTCCACTAGGAACCTTATTCCCACAGGAACTCCTTATAGTTCTATGAAGCAAATGTGTTTAAGCTGCGATCTGACGCATCGCAGAACACGTCTGAAGCCACTAGTGATGATGTAAGCGTTGACAGAGCGGCGGTGAGGCGCGTGCGTGCGTGCGTGCGTGGGCCCTCCAGCCTGCTCCGTCGTCCTCACCTCGTCGTACTCCTCCGGACACCCACCCGCTGAGTCTCCGGGGCTGAAGTGGACGTCGTAGAGGCGGGGCTCTGGTCCTGCAAGGGACGCAGAAGAACAAGGTCAGCACGCACGCTAACACACACCAGGAACACGCACACGTTAAGCTGTTCAAACACAAAAGGAACGACGAACTGCTGAACGGTTAGAGCAGAGGACAGGGGAACAAGGACGCTGTTGACTTATTACCATTAAGGACACAGATTAGACAGAATTCTCATGTTAAAAAAAAGTTGTGGTGTTTTCAAGCACTGTAGATGACCGTTATAAACATGGAGGCTACTGTTCTTAGCTCAGGTAAAGCTACCTGAGGTAAGCTACCTAGTCACCTGCACTGTAGGGCAGCTAGGCCCACAGAGAAGTAGAGAACTCTTGCATTAACATACAACATAGCAGCTTGACACCAGCTGGGTCAAATATTACGTGTGAATACTGTCAAATCCTCTCAAAAACTGACAAATCCTGTAAAACAAATCGGACAAATACTCAGGTTTGCTTCATTTGTCTCTCAAATTGAATGACCCACAATTCCATCCAGGTATTTTCATCAACCAGTCTGACTGTGACAGTCCAGCTGGCACTTAACAGCAGGCCTGCATCCTTCCACCTGTCCTTCTCTCTGCAAAAGCTTTCTTCAGTTGCAGACAGGACAGCAAATCAACATAGGATGACACGTTCGCCATCGGTACATTTGGAGCGTGCAACGCGCCTTCAAAGTATGAAATGAAAAATGAAACATGATATGATAAAGATGTGTCTTGTTTTGTCATCAGATTGGTTCATTAAACCCCTCAGTGGGGGGGGGGGGGGGGGGTCTGACAACACCTGCAGACGTGCAGTGGAACCTAACACAGAGCAAAAGGTATATAGGGAGGGCAGAGGTGGGTGGACAGAGTGGAACTTAACGCGGAGCAAAAGGTATCCCATCAGCCACTGGGGCCAGAGGGACTCGTAAACAGAGCTGAGGAAAAGGCTCCCCTGCCGTGAGAAAAGAACACAAGCAGTCATCCTGACAGGAGCCGCTGTGGCCCTGGGGAAGTTAGGTCCCTGCTCTTGCGTAACCCACTGCAGCAGGGCTGCTGCAAACTACTGTTGCAGTTCAGGGGTGGAATAAGTCTCATTCTGAACTGAACTCAGCAGAGAAGCTTCTCTGTGTGAGTCGATGAGAGCTCCGCAGTCTCCTGGCATCGTCTCAGAGAGAGCTACTGGAGTACTGAACGTCCTTCATCCTTGCTCTGTTCTTCCACTTCCATCAACTGCTTTCACTTTCTAGACGGGCCTCAGTGGTTAGAGTCTGGCTGTAGGGGCCACAGGGTTTAGAGTCTGGCTGTAGGGGCCACAGGGTTTAGAGTCTGGCTATAAGGGCCCTCAGGGTTAGAGTCTGGCTGTAAGGGGCACCGGGGCCTCGGGGGTTAAACACAGAGGTGGATGGACAGAGGGGACAGAGCTGGATGGACAGAGGGGACAGAGGTGGATGGACAGAGGGGACAGAAGTGGGTGGACTAGAACTAAGGAAACAAACAGCCAGCTTAGGATCTTGAGCTTGTGCATCTGAAAGCCACAGGGATCTTCATGCATGCAGCCAGGTTATGAATGATAGAAAGATGAATTCTAGCAGAATAGTGCGAAAAGTCTGGGAGGTTTGTGGTTTGATCTTCACAGGCTAACGGCAAAACTGAATTAGGACGAGGTCTGAATCAAAACAGTACAGCTAATACGTTCTCGTTTCAAACAAATACATTAGCTCTACATCATCAAATAACACTAATGGCAGATGAGGCCTTTGCAGGTTTATTCTAGGAAGAGGGGGGGAAAAAATGTTGAGTCATAGTGAAGTCAGTCTACAATAGTCAGTACCCCAGGAAGTGTGCTTAGCTTGGCAACATAGGCAGACCTGTGGCTTATCAGCAGTCAGGTTATGTGAAGGCTTGTGAAAAGGTTTTTTACATTTATATTATGGATGGGAAAAAGAAATCCACTTGAGCTGGAGGTGAGAACAAAGAGAGTGGACAGCTAGAGGAAGGACCAGCTGAATTTATTTTAGCAAATAGGACTCTTGGCATTTCTCCTATCGTTATCTTTCTCCTTTCTCCCTACCATATCCCCCCTCCCCTTCATTCATTCTCTCTTATCCCTCCCTTCCCTACCCTTCATTTCTCCATCTGTATGCCCTCCTCTATCTCTCCTATGATACTCTCCCTCCCTCGCCCTCCCTTTCAGCTCTCTCTTCTCGTCTCTCTCCCATCCCAATTCTTCTCTCTCTCGCCACTCAAGGTTCTTTCCCGTCTTATCTCACTCTGGATATTCTCTTCTCTCTCCAGTCCCTCGATATGATCTCTCCCTCCCTCTCTCACTCCCCCTACCTCTCTCTCTCTCTGTCGGCCTCTCTCTCTCTGAAATCAAGTGCCAGCTAGCATCGCTGCCTAATCAGTCTCAGTGTTTTTTCCGACGCAACATAACTTGATGTAAACAGTCCGGGTGCGAGTCTGCAGAGTATGTGAGGCCCAGCAGAATTACCAAGCGTACGCATATGTCACGCCCAGCTCACCAGAAAGAGGGCAATTGCTTAGCCTTCTACCAGCTTGGCCGAAAACCACGCCCGTTTCTGCTGCAATGCTCCCGTTTATTATCCAACAAACGAAGCGTGTCAGGCTTAGGGCGATTAGCGCGGTGGTTTGTCAAAGCAAGGCTATTATGGGGGTAGTGTGAGGTGAGAAAACTACACACCCTAGACGAAAATATTCAGGTTATGAGGTGATTCAAGGACCAACCATAGTCAGTCTTCCAGTGCTCGTTATATCATTCCGGTCTGACTACATTCTCAGCCTGTCCAAATAGTTCTCGCTACGAAACGATTAACGTGCACGATCAGAGCGCTGCGGTTGCACTTCAGCTACAATAATACTCGCTGTCGTCTACGTACAAGTGTTATCAAAAACCATGTCGCCAACTTCATGGTCATGCGGAACCGGGCTAGTTATGCCAATTGCCATTTTTTACTTGTTGGATTTAACTTACAGTCGGCCAGGTTTAACGTCCCGCATGGGTCGTTCAGGGTGTTACCGTAGCAGTGGGGAAAGAGCCGTGGCCGTTTCTGTCGCCTCTTGGTATGCGTCGGCTAACTCCTGGTGAGCTGGTTTTCAGTGGCTGGTCTGTGCGAGTCGCTACAGCGTTGTTTCTGTCCTGATAACCGTACCAAGGTTGGAATACCTGGGAGTAGGATGGAAGACAGGATTGAACCGGACTAAGACTAGCAGGTTTTGGGTGTATTCTATGTTCTTTTTTTTCACCGTCTGCAAGGGTACCCATACCACCTTGTCATCTTCCATAACCATCTCGTACTCAGGCTGACTGGCTGCGAGATTCAAACGTGCGAACAACGTATGTTGGTACTCTGTATACGGGCTGGTTTGGTGTGTGGAGCTGTGTGACTGTTGTAATGTGGATGTGGTAGTTGATGGCTTTCCTTTTTGTTTCCCGCAAGCTATAATTGCCTGGAGGATGGATGGGTTGCTACAACTGGCTCAGACCGAACCCATATCCAGTACAGTGGGGTGGAAGGGATGAGCTGGATTAAGTACTTCCTATAATAGATCGGGTGGGCGTTCCGTAATATTCTAACAAGGTGTTTTTTTGATTGTTAAACCGTTTGACAGGAGGACAGGTCAGTCTATCTTCTTATCTTCTCTTTCAAACTACTATGTTAGCTTCAAGCTCTAGTGATATTGTGGACATATATCGCTGTCCCAGGACAGAAGTACACAGCACTAACCCTTGGAAGTTAAGTCGAAGTCTAGTGTTTGTGACTGATGAGGCCCCGCCTGTGGACTCTTGTGGTCTGCCAGTGGCAAAATGTGGTGCTTCGCATCATCGTCATCAGGCTATTTACTATGCTCTGTTTAGGAAAACCGTTTCAAACTAAAAATATGATACTAACATACCTTACTGGCAGATTTACACAACCAATAAATAGTTGTATGATCTCGAAAACTGGTTTTTATACATAACAGAAGGTGAGGGGGAAATGGCCCAACCAACTAGGCCTAGGTCAGAAAACACTTAACACAAGACTCAAATCGTTACACATTTAAAAACAATTGTTCATGTTTTGACTATAACGTAGAGGGATGGTGCAGTGAAAAAGTCTTCGAAGTTGGTGGGGTAAAGTGGAATCAAGAGACGCTCACGGCTCTCGCGACGGGGCTGCATGCAGCACGGTGACATCTCCACGATGGAAATCCTCGGGGTATAAGAGTGGGTTTTGGCATGATCACGTCCCAAATCCCATGCGGGATCTAGAAACTTTGGTCAGAGTCCTTCACCTGAAAGAGCGACCAAAACTCCATTAAAATTGAATGATCGTCATCTCTAAACCAGGCTTGCCCCCCCCTCTCTGGCCTGAGTGCTTCGTAAATAAATTAGATTGCATTCTGTCCTAATGAATATGATGTAACAGGGAGATGAGGGCAAGTTGCATGCTGTCCTAATGAATATTATGTAACAGGGAGATATAAGGACAAGTAAAAAGGAATCTCGTGATTCAATTTCTAGGGATTTGACAAGAATTCAACTGCCAATTCAGCTGTTTATCCCAGACAAGTATACAAGGATGAACCCATGTAGCATTAGAACTATGACCCTCCCACTGACCATGTCAACACATTTTTGATTTTACAATTCTTTTACAAGGTATAACGTCGTATTAGACCACTTGCTGTTCAGGGACTAATTCTTAAGAGGCTTCCTGAAAGCGCAGGGATGGTCACAAGGCGACAATTTTACTGGATAACTGTTCTTCTGTTAATTATTGGAGTGTTGTTTAGGTTTGCGTAAATTTCTACATCCTAACTACTGCGTACCTTCTGCCTTATACAAATTCGCGACACTACAACCACTTTCTATGACACCACAACGATTGTAATAAACACGGACAACTACACCCAAACACACCGTACATGCTATCATATGACGGACCCCACACTACGTTGCCTGCTCCGGCTTTTACCTGTCCCCCCGCGCAAACACACACACACACAACTGAAGTGTCTTAAACTGGCCCCTTTTTTAAATGAAGGAGAGAAAAAAAAACACTTCAGCCGGTGCGCCTAAAGTAGTCGCATGACAAGATGCAATCAGTTGTGTTGTGTCCCAGTATCCATTCACTACGTAACCTCGCAACTAGACGTGGTATCCAAGCAAGCCTTTGACTAATGTTTCACCATAAACCACATTTAAAAGGGAAGCAGCGCTTTCAAGTCAATGACTAGCATTATCTCTGCTTGAAAATAAACAAGGAATGACTTCGTTTGTTTGGTGAATGAGCTCATTTCACACACGTAAATCACACCTGCTATGAACCCATTTCAACAACGCTTTTAAATTATCCCAATGCTACTGTATTAAAGTTAGCCTAATGATAGCCAGAGCTCCGTCTCAGAAGAACTAGGCTAACCTAGCCTACATCGGGAGCCCACCGGCGCCGATCATTCCAAAAATATAAGATGTGCTTATTTAAATGACAGAGGAGGCCACATGTGGTGTTTCTTAACATTTCGCTGTTAACGGACACAGTCATTATGAGCCTGTAATATCTTTCGCAATTAGACTAGCTTGCAGGGAAGTTGATCTGGCCTGGGGTTTCAGTGGCTAAAACACAAATGAAGACCTTGGTAAAGGCAGACAAGGAAAATGAGTAGCTAGCATTTGGGGCATAAAGTTGAACAAGCCTATGAGTTTACATGCCGTGAATGGGCATGTCTGTTAGCTTGTACTTTGTATCGGTTACACTCACAACCAAGCGAATCAGCTTACCAACATTGGAGATCCGATTCGCTCAGCTCTGAACTGATGGCTCTGAGGACCGTCAAACCCCAAATTTACCGTCTAGGGCCTAACTTACTTTCTCTGCCCTGCGAATGAAATATTACTAGATGTTTCGAAACATTGTGGTTGTAACTGAAATGTTGACTGAGACGTTGAGGCCGAATGTGGCGTCGGGTTGTTCCGTTGTCGACCGCTGATAAGAAAATCGTCACCGATGTAGGAGGTTGGATTTCCCCCCCCATCAAATTAAAGTGTAATGGAAGACAACGGTGAGGGTTGGGGGTGTGGAGAATGTGAGGTGGTTTCATCGGGCGGAGACGGAACTTTAGTTTCACGATCCACCACCAAAAGTGACATCACCGTACAGTGCACACAGGAAGCACGCTCTCGTTCAGCCTCACAAGAGAGGTGACTGAAGTGCGTTCCAAGTTCTACGTCGAAGAGAACACCCCCACCACACAGTTTCACTGAAACCTCTTCAAGAACATCCACGGAGAGCACTTGAACAATAGGGGTCACAATCGCAGCAACCTTGCTAGAACATAATGGCAACGTCATGCCAGTGCTTTAGCAGGGCAGCGACGGTGCTTTCTATTTGAGCGGTATCAGGGTTTGAAGCATGCGCCTGGTCGCCTCTTCACAGACCTCGCTCGTGCCCCAGAGACTTGGCCTGCTGAAGATGAGAAGCAATTTTCCCTGCGAGAGGGTGGTTCCATAATGACTAACAATTCAATGCATTACTACGCTGTTGTTGTACTATTATGGACTCTTCATTAGCTGTGGACAGGAAGATCTATCAAATGATGCAAAAGCTTTTCTTTTTTTTTTTGAACAGCAATATGTCCGAAAGAGATGGGGGAGGAGAGACAGGGGATATTTCAGACTACACAGGGGACATTCCATTGAGGATTAGTGGGGCAGTACATAAAAGCGGGGCAGGGCAGAGAGGGAGGGAGGCTGGCTGGCTGGCTGCAGGGGTTGGGTGGATGGACAAGAACTGCCTGCCACAAAGCAGAAGACAGAGCTTTGTGCTGAATCAGGGTCAGAACCCCCAGTGACTGTCTTTTCCACAATACTCCCTTCTCCGTGACCCCTCCCCTCCTCCGGGGTCAGCTCCGACCCAGGCCGACGTGCTAACGAAGACTCCCGAGTCAAAGGTCACGTGGCCTGTTTACCCGCTACTTTAACCTCCGAGATGAATTCGTAGTAACAATGGGAAGATGCCATTTCACTGGGGGTTGAATTGAACTTTTCATGACCAAACTTCAACAAAAACTCAATTTCTTAGGTCATCTCTCGTAACATCCGTTCAATACTAGATACTGATTCATGAGGTAAAGTCCCTTTACGTTGGTAGTTCCCGTTGACGCCCCCCATGTTTCCTTGTCCTGAACGCAGCACACTCTCACCTGGCGTAACATGATCCTCTTCCTGGAAGCGTTACGGAATCGTATTTGCATTCTGAACCAGAACTCCAAGGTACCACCAAACATATCAAGTCTTTCATGCAAATAGTCTGTTATCATTATCTCTACACATTCAAACCCATGTCCCTTGTACCAAAAAGCGACTTTTCTAAATCTAGCTTATAAGGACCAAGTATGGTTTTAGGTTAATAGTTTTTTCTCAACTGTGTAGAGAAAATAAAACATAAGCGTACACAAGACTGAGGCGTGTCAAGTGTTAACCACACTGTAATGAAATGATTTGCGAATCTTACAGAGACCATTAAAAAGCCACCAGAGGAGATAGCTAACCCTAATCATAAAGCACCAAGCCAAGTCGTAAAAAAAGAAATGCTATAACCATGTGAGTTTTTCACTCAAGCTTTTCGTTTTACGGTCGCAGAAGGCCTGAAGTAAGAGAAAGAATGACCCAATTAAAAACGATGCCTCTTGCTTGATGAATCCTATGAGCAAGTGTGACAATAATCGACACGTTTCAGAGGGATTCGATCCGAGTTTAAAATGACTGATACGGAAACGCATCCACATTTTTGACATTCGCAACCTGCTTTTAATTGACGTGGTTGCATGTTTCACTTCTTTCACCCTCTCACCCAGCAGTCGTCTGGGTGAGAGGGTGAGGGAGAGGGAGACAGACAGACAGACAGACAGACAGACAGACAGACAGACAGACAGGGGTTTCATCTGGGCTCTGCAGGGGCGGATGAGGCCGTGTGGAAGCATACCCACCCAAGACTGGTTCAAACAACCAACACCAAATCCATCTACACAAACGTTATTACATAACATTCTTTGCATTCTACAGATAAGTCTGTCTAATCTGTATGATTGCTTTTTGTTCTCATGAAAAGCAAACAGGTCTAATAAAACACATCACTGTTCTCCTTCCAAAAAGAAAAGATATCCACATCCTTCAGGCAAGACATCCGCAAAGCAAGTGATCTTGGCCGGCCACAGCCAGGCTCAAACTAGCCCTTTGGCTGTCTTGGGACACCGGACACTGTTTGAGCAAACACTGAGAAGACAAACGCTCTGAGTAATCTATCCTGCTCCATCTAGTTAGCCGTCCAAAATAAATCACAGAGGAACGTAAGGCACCAAGGCAACCACAAGGATCCTAATCTGACACCGTCCCACGCAAGGAGACCAGCAGAAACCCACAGACAAGCACTTTATTATTGTTGCTTTTCTACTAGTAGGCATTCACCACGCTTCTCCTTTATCTATCCCACATCCAAAACAAAACATGGAGGAGATATCCTGGGAGGTGTTCCAGCGACTGACGAGTGTCACACACCCCCTCGCTCAGCATGTGAGAAGCATAGGGTCAACTACAGGTGGGGGGGGCAGGGACACACACACACAACCAGGCCTTCTGACTCAGGAAAACACATTCTAAGCCTAATCCTCCCAAATCAGTCTGCCTGGGGTGCGAGGGAGGGCTCAGGGGGGGGGGTGCCAGTGTGGGCTCTGGGAGGGTTCGAGGGAGGGCTCCGGGGGGGTACAGAGGGAGGAAGAGGGGCGACGGAGGCTCGCTGAACTGGGGGAGGGGGATTAGAAGGTTGATTTGTCAGCCAGCGACAGAACGTGCTGATCTTACCCCACTGGAAACTGAAGACAGAGAGAGAGAGAGAGAGAGAGAGAGAGAGACAGTCTGGTCTAGTTGGTCATGGAATCATTGTGTGGGTTTGGTTGACTGTTGAGGTTCTAAAATAAAAGCGAGTGAGTGTAGCGCGATGGCGTGGTAGTGCTGGTGTGTGTTCAGAGCACGAGGTTGGAAGAAACAGGATGTGTAAATGTTAGTACTGTGGAAGGCAGGTGGGTCCTGGTTGAGGGGCTCTTCAAGGTCGGGCTTACCTCCTTCAGAAACAACACGCCAGTGATTTGAATCATTCTCTTCATCCTGAACATTCATAAACTGAAAAAGACCTTCAGCTGCTCTTGTCAGAGCGCAAGCTTGCTGGCAGAAACGGTTACGTCAGCATTTGCATCCAACCTTTCGCTGCTATTTGCACATGAAAGTTTGTTTGATTTTGTGGCCCCTCTTATCGTACCTTTGGGGATAGCATAAAGACAAAACGTGTTGGCCAAGAGAAAAGTTTCACTTAGTTTAATTTAAAGGCCATGTTTTTGTTTAAGCTCGGAGCTTTTGTTTAAAAATGCCATGAATAACACATCGACCCAACCCTGTACTTTTATTCGAACTATGATTAAGAACGACCCCGATGATCTCGAAATGGATTCGAGCTGGGAGGATCAAGCAGCGTAAAACGTTTTAAGGGACGACAGGAAACCAAAACAAAGCGAGGAATTGGAGAGCTCCGTCTCCACACGAACGCAGTGTCAAATAAACGACTGCAAGGCCGATTTCACAGAAGGGATGGATGCCAATCAAACTAACATTTGACACGTTCCAGCGCTCCGCAGTTTGACATTCAACCTCCTGAGCAAAACCACAGAAATGGTGGGATACAGGAGTTGTGTGTGTTCTGGGGCGGTGCAGTCAGAAGTGGGTCGGGGGGGGGAATCAAACCCAAATCCTTCTGATAACTCTAAGGTGCGATGGGGGACAACAGGTCATCGTGTTTTTTTATCACAATGACAAGGCACAAGCTCTCACACAAATCATTACAGTCAATACGTTCTGTCAGGATCCAAACTGTTTGACCCAAATCCCAATTTTTGAACAACATCCAAATAGAGATTACATATCAATCCTCGTAGATTTTCATATTGAGTACAGGGTTAAGTTCAGTAAACCTATTAAGTATTCTACTGGTTTAAAACTGTTGTGGTATTAACACCAAGTTGGACAATCATTTAAATACAAATCCTACAGACGGTCTCAAGTTTAGGCTAAATGTTTTGAAACCTGTTAGACTAAATATTGCTCATCAAAAAGCAGCAGCAAACCGTCAACTAGTGAGACCTGACTTTGGATTCAAATAACAAGATGGTCAGTGGTTCTTCAGTATCGTAAACCATTGGTCTAAATGCTCAAGTTACCCAAGTTCTACTGTGTTTCAGAGTAACATTAAGGTGCAGACATCCCCTTGCCCACACCAGAGATTCAAGGAAAAGTGACCACACATGTGTCAATATTTTTCAGAATGGATCAGTGCAGAGCTTAGCCTGAATGGAACACTACCCACTTCAACATTCTCAACAGTCTTTGTCTACCATTTCGACCTGTCTATGACAGTCATGATTTTGCCATTAATTCCTTCTTTAGAGAGAATTTCCAACCCATCAACGCCCATTAGCTTCAACCCTCTGCTTAGGTTTGCATACAATCCTCCTATTTACTAGCTACAAAAAGCAAATCCCTGGGGCCTTTCACAATCTGGAACCGCTACCATCTGAAGGGATAGATTTCAGTTGATGGAATTAACCGAGCTTTTACAGGAAGCTCTCTGAGGTAAAGTGGAAAATCAATAGTAAACTGTTTACGCCCAAAAAAACTAGCTTCTTATGATCCTGTTAACAAGCATACAATCACCTTAACAAGCATACAATCACCTTTTCATGTTATTAAGCCCTTGTGACCTCATACTGCATCATCCATAGAGAGGTTGGAAGAACAGAACAGGTCTGAGAATGTGTGGAATCTCACCTGATCTGCCCCGTAGGCAGCTGCAAATTCCATAAACTCTTCAATTCGGACAAATCCATCTCCATCTTGATCCAGGGCGTCGAACACAGCTTTTAAAGGGGAATGGTCATCCTCCCTTTTGTTCATTATGGGGACCCCAGTCATAGAGTCAGACACCACCATCTTGGAGAGAGAAAGAGTCTCCAAAGTCTGTTCACTAGTCCATGCGGCCTCAGGAGAGGAAAAATCTGTCAACTCCTGGTCTGGGTAACCAAAGGCATCCGTTTGGCGACAATCCTGATGTTCGACCTGGTCCGAACTCGTCGACCTGTCCCTGCCGTCCTGTTCCGTTTGGGAGGCAAACACACCCCCCTCCTGTGCCCCCTTGAGTGTTTGCAGGTCTACCATTTCCTTATCGTGCAGCTCATCTGCTTTCAAGCTGTGATCCAAAGCCATTTCCTTATCTTCCTCATGTTTGACGCCGCAGACAAAGTTGTCCATCACATCCCGGCAGGCAAGCTCAGGGCTGGTGTCCCTGGGCAAGTCAGCCAAACCCAAAGCGTCTCCATCAGAAAGAGACCCGCCAGGAGCATTGTTAGTCAATAGGACGTTGCTTTGTAGCGATGGCGAGCTCCCTTCAACCTGATGACCTGAGGACACAGTGGAGATAGAAGCCAATGTGAGCTCCGGCTCTGGATCCTCAGACTGGGAATCAGAGGGGGCACCTGTACTGGTGAGGGAGGCTAAACTGACGGGACACAGGCTGAGGCTGTGGTCCCCTTCGGGCACCTCCGAGTCCAGCAACGGCAAGGATCCTACCAGATCCTCCCTCGGTTCCCAGTGGCGGTCCGCAGGGTCAGTGTCGTGCAAGAGCCAACTCTCAGGTAAACCTTCTGGGCTCGTGTTACTCACTGAGACTGGATTGGTCACAGGTTCTTGGAATAAACCTTTGTTCCCAGTTTCAGGTGACAAGAGTGACACGATCTGACCGCCCAGCGAGGGAGGGAGGCCTCTGTTCTCCTCCACTGACGGGAGTAACAGCTCCTCACTGACACCCTGTGGGTCTGCCTCGACAGGAGAAGGGCTGGGACACGATTCAGAGAATAGATCAACCAAAAGAGACGGCTCTGTGTTGGTATCTGGAGTTCTGTCAGAAACTTTAGCGGGGGAGGGAGGGTCACTGATGGTTATCAGTTGGTCATGTTTTCTGGCAGATTCAGGGTCGTTCCTGTGCGTCTCCTCACCAGAAAGGTTGTTCACGAGCAAGTCGGCGGTGTTGGAAAGTGAAAATGGATCAGAGAAAACACTGTCGATGCTACCCCCTTGGTCTTCGGTTTTGTCCATGAGACCCAAAATCCCTTGAGTAGAAATCTTCTGATCACCTTGGAGATTATTCGATTGTTCCTCCTCCCGTTGCAAAATTGGCTCTCCTGTATAACCGGAGCCTCTAAACAGGCTGTCAAGATTTAAGGCATTTTCGTGAAAAATTTCCTCAAGGCTTAAGGAGATATTCTGGTCGTCCCTTTGAAAATCCAAACCTGTCTGGCTATTTTGTTTCTGCGCCAAGACAGGTCCTTTCTCTGAACTAAGGAGAAATCCATGGGAAAGTTTGTGTTCGGACTCCCACTCCGAATGCCCCAAAGGACTCGACATAAAAGTCTGTTCCATTTAGACAAATTCTTCCTGAGCAACTTCGGAAAAGAAAACTGTTGTTATTTGATAGTCAGTGTCCAATTTTCTCTCACACGAATTATCGTCATAATGCCACACATGGCGCTGAATGTCACCAACAAGAATCCATGAATTGTTGTCAGCGTAGTGAACCCGTAAACATCTATCTCAAACTTTACAGAATCGATCTTTCGTCTGTTTCAACTACATGTGGTAGGCGTGACATGCAAAATCTATGAGCGTCATCTCAATTCATTTGAATGCATGATCATAATTTGCTGAAAGTTTACAATGAGTAAAGACAAATTTGCATTATATCCAATGTTTCTGGGACTACAATCCTGTCACAGGTTTTCTCCATGTCTCAGCTCAAAAGCCATATTGTTGTAAGGGTGCATCACCTTGCTAGAAAACGACGGGTCGACATTGGATTAGCAGAAACTCAGTAATCACCTAACTTCTTTAAAAAACATGTGTATAGATCTATATCATACCGCTGAAACAGTTTGTGAAAAATGCCAATTAAGTCGAACAAGATAGTCAAGCTTCCTGAACCTGGTAAATCCGGCAAAATATGACCACTCTCCAGCTGGCTAATTACTGATGCTATCAAGTGGACAGCCAACCTTGCCTTATCGCTAACAAAACACAATCTCTCCACGGTTTTTACAGCTATTCAAGTTTAAATACAGACTAGTACCTATGTTTTTAAATTCTGAGCATCCTGGTTAAAACTGCGGCGCTGTCGCTAAACTAGGTGGCTAAGCTAGCTCGCTTGTTGGCTAACGAGCTAACTGGCCGACTCTCCGTATCTGCCTGTTTTAGTCCAATCAGTTAGCTAGTTAGCTCAAAAAAGACTGACTGG
Organism: Plecoglossus altivelis; assembly: GCA_036571765.1. Classification (NCBI taxonomy): domain Eukaryota; kingdom Metazoa; phylum Chordata; class Actinopteri; order Osmeriformes; family Plecoglossidae; genus Plecoglossus; species Plecoglossus altivelis. The sequence continues at coordinate 13,379,144 of BROE01000007.1, forward strand.
TCCGCCGATTCCTCTTCTTCAAAATGATTCCCCTCTTCTCGATATGTTTGAGGTTAACGTTTTTTTCTACGATTGTATTGAATCTTGAATTTGCCAGCCAATAATTCTCTTCCCGAATCACAGAAGATATTCCAAACAAGAACCTTCCACCTGTGTCAGTCAGGAAGAGAGGAATAACGACGTTTGCTGGTCCAAAAATTCGTCGACTTCAGATGCCAAATAGTCTCTGACATACGACAGCATTAACAACAATATATACTGTCACTTAAACACTCAAACAGCGATAGGAAAATGATCAGAAGTCCATTTAAATACACCGAGGTTACAGAGGCCAAACGCACTCGGCATCATCAGCATCAGCAACGATGTCGCTGTCCTCCGTTCCTCCTCAGCCGCATACTCTGTTGACGTTTCACGCACGCGTAGAGAATGAACCGCAGTCTCCTAAACGGGGGTGTATAATGCCAAATAAACATTCTACTAATAGAAAAGTTTACCAATGGTCAGAAATAGATTGCATTCGTAAATGCATGACGAAACGTCAAATGTAATATTCAGGGTGTGTATCTGAAGTGGTGTATTTATAGTCAGATTCAGCGAAGAGGTAAAATGATAAAACAAACGCCACAAGCGACTACAGTTACAGCTGTTTATTAAAAATTCCATCCACAGTATGCTCACCTAAATGTAATTATGTGCCAACTGCATCATCAAATTGTGCCGCATGATACTTTAGCGCCCTCATCCGGCCTTTTGAGTAGATACATGATTATTTAAAGGGGATGAAAAACGCTCTTAAATCTGATCAGTCGCTCTCGGCTGGTGTTCGTCCTCCTACATCTTGTAAGTAGGTCACATTGATATCAATCTACAGATGCTGCTCTGGGCTTCTGGAGCTATGTAAATATAGGCTAATTTTAAAAAAACTGGACTACTAGGGTATGTTAGCCCTGTCTTCACACCCCTGTGGTGTGAAAACTGTGCAGTGGAAAGAGCCACCACAGGCTAGATTAAGACAAATACACACTCACATCTGCCTTCAGAAACCTATCACAATGTGGAGAGTTGAGTTTCTGTTGTAGTATACATATATCCAGGAAGTGTTAGGATAGTGACAATGCTTGATATAAATGTTGGTGATTTACATTGACATTCAATATATTACCAACTCTTTCAATCATTTATTGAAGTTAACGATTTGTCAAATTGAGTTATCCATCCTCAGACTTCACATATGATTTGGTCCCTGTTTACTTCAGTTTTTCTTGACAAAGTCAAATCGTAGTGTTTGTCTTTCAACGCAGAGAGCTGGAGGTGACAGAAAACAGCTGGTACGGCAGCTTAAGGTATCACTAAACATGGCACATCAAGGACACAGGCTGCTGGAGGTTTACCCATCTTCACCATTCACTTGTTCCTTCTCATTTCTGATGACCAGAAGCCTGAAAACAAAAGAAGAAATATCACATTCGTCAGCCAGCATTGTTTAACAACCTTCCTCTCTACTACGTCTCTAAGACCTCAACTTCGCAGAGAGAGGAAAATAGAACGCAAGCCAGCCAAATTTAACTAAGACCCCAAATAAAGCAAACTAAGTCACTGTTCTAGAACAAGTAGCGTTTCATATTAAACATGTTTGCCCCGCTAATTAGAGAGGGGATCTCCACACCACACCACACCACACCGCTGTCCCAGGACCACACATCCCTCCTCCCTCCAGCTCCGTCTCCTCTTCCGTCCTACACACCTGGATGACGGAGGAGAGGAGCCGTGTCAGAGTTTAGCAGATATAGAGGAAGCTATACCCAGCAGCATGGACACGTCATTGGCCGAGGTCAACCAGCTGCCACCATCCGCCACCAAGATGGCGCCCGTCACGTAAGAGGAGGCGCGGCTGGCCAGGAACAGCACACTGTGGGCCATCTCCGTCTTGTTCCCCGCCCGCTGAAGAGGGATGGACTGGAAGGCTCCGGAGGATTCGCCTCTAGGACCGCCTAGGGACAGGAGACAGAGCGATGAGGACCGGGGGGCTGTGAACTATTTTGAACCCCATGAAAAGATTGTGATCCCTTCTCCCTCCCATTTTTGGTTACGTCAGTTTTTTCATTCAACACGTTGTTATTCAAAAAGCGACAGGGTGACCCCCATCGGAGCCGTGGGTAGTCTGTCCCACTCCCCACCCCCCACTCCCCACTTCAACGCCCCTACTGTGTCCTTGAAATATTCCGGCTCTACGGCCTATGGAACTGAATTGGGTTGAGGGGGGGTCAATTCCAAAAACAAAGTTGAAACCAAACCATCACAGAAATATTGAAGCAATCGAAGAACCTCACCCAGCCTACGGAAGCCTTCAGTCCCAGAGATGGGGCCAGGGGCCAGGGTGTTGACCCGAACCCCACTGGGCCCCCATTCCACAGCCAGATGCTTGGTCATGGCATCTGAAGGTCCGATGGTAGATAGGACAAATTAGAGTCAAAGAATGAGTTGCAAAAAAATATAATAAAGTCATAATAAGGAAGTATTTTGTTAAAGAACTTATTGTACCGTTGGCTGCCTTGGCAGACCCAGCATGAACCTGGAGTCCTTGGCCCCTGTAGCCTAGGGTTGCAGAGATGTTCACGATAGAACCGCCATGATCCTGAACACAAACAAATCACAAATCCTATTACTTCTTTATATAGAACTACACTTTACCCTGTCTACTTTATTTACCTATTAGATTTGATATACACATTGGCCTTTAGTGTAATTGATTCTTTTCAAATAGAAATCAGTACCTTCAACCACTTCTCATAGACCACTTTACTGGTGTTGAACGTGCCCATGGTGTCTATCTCCATAACCGTTTTAAAGGCATTGAAGGACAAAGATGTTGCAGGACAAAGGAAGTTTCCAGCAGCATCTGAAAGACAAAACAAGCATTTATAATTTAGCTGACTGTAGGTGGTTAATGTGTACATTTGTACCTCATTTCACATTTTAACATGTGTCGAACTGAGATGATGGAAAGTATCAAATAAAATGTCGATCAAAAAGGGACCTAAAATACATCAAGTAAAATCTAAAATGTAAAAGAAAAAAGTAAATAGAAACACTTCGTTGGCATTGTGCAAGAAGAATTCGCGTCTTGAATTATTGCAACATGACATGATAGCTGGAGATCTTCTCCAGCTATCATGTCATGTTAATCCTTGATGGTCCCTAAAGATAAACGCAGATGTAACTCGAAATGTTAATAGTTCAACCAGAGAACAGCCGAAAACAGCGGAGAAACGTCAGAGAACCAAACGTTACCGATTTAGATTTAGATTCTGAACTACTTCCACTGACTGTTAATGAGAATGTCGATACGTCCCAGTTCCCTTAACGTGTCGTCCACCGCAGCGCCGATCGTCTCCGGCTGACGCACGTCGATGCACAGCGGGAGGCAACGACGCCCGGTGGCTGCGGTCAGTTTATTAGCAGCCTGGAAAACAAAGAATAATCATCGTTTGTACTTATGGAAACAACGTTTTAAACGTAACTGTAACCGTTAACTCAAATAACAATTATTTCAAATAAAAAAACATTGTATTAGCCTACCTCTTTTAGCTTATCCAGGTTTCTGCTGGCAATAACGGTGTCACACCCGTGTCTGAAAGAGCAGGCGTATTAAGGCGAAACGTTGACCGTGCAGACAGAAGGACAATGTGAGAAGAACTGAGGTAAAACACCTTTCGTGATCAAATACTATAGTTAAAAGATAGATGGAAAAATATAATAGGTGTTAGTTGAGGCAAAGTACAAGTATTAGCGGCCTGAATTATACAATCAGAAATAATAAAGTTTTAATAAACAGTTTAGAAAAACTTTTTAATGCCTTTTATGTGTTGATGCAAGCATCTCATATATGTGGACGTATGTTTTCAGTAGTATGAATGTGTGTGAACGTTCAATATGTGAATGCGTAAGCTTTGAACGGGGTTCAAGTTGTGAGGACAGAGACCAAGGTTGTGATAAAACGTGGGGTTAAAGTACAGACAGCCTAATGATGAGGCACGACGAGTATACCCTGTGCAAGGTACCTCATTAAAATTTCAGCTATGCGGAATCCAATTCCAGACCCTCCACCCGTGATGAAAGCCACTTGATCTCTGAATGGAAAAACACGGATAAACTTCAGAAATCTAGTCCTGTCTTATCTGTGTCTTACGTAAGGTTTTGAATGACCTTACGTTTTATTTCAATCTTTCACTAGGCGTATAAAACCACATCTTCTGGTGAGATACACTGCTGTGAATGTAGCCGCAGCCACTTACTTGAGTAGATCAGGACAGTAGACGTGTGTGTATGAAGTCATGCAGTCATCTGTGTCGACATCCTCGGGCAAGTCTGCCAATTTTTGTGGCTGTGCCATGTCTACTGACAGGCAAAACCAACCGAAACTAAATAAAACACATTCATGAGTATAAATGCATTGCAAATTGCTGCAGGTGACACACCTCCGTTTGTCCACATACAGTCATGAAACATTAAAAAAAACACATTGGCAAAAAGTTCTAACTTAGCGATTGGAATTACGTTGCTGTTTCTCAGCCTCAAAAAAAGAACAATCGAAATCAAGGCGTACAGTTCAAACAATGTCGTTGAACTACAAACTCACCAAGACAAATTGTGCTACTTTTATCCAAAAATGACGTGCAAAACACGTCTGAACACTTCTCAAAAGTAGAAAAATGGCAAGCAAATTTGCCCCTTGATCACGAAACTACATTACACTTTGGACCATTTTGAAATCGGTGCATTGTGGGCAATGTAGTCAGCGAAGTTGTAGGTTCAAGAGCACAAATGGTCAGTTTGTGACAAGTTCAGGTTCAGAATCAGAACATGCTTAAGAGAATGATACGTTTTCAATGTACCAGTCATGCAAGCAAAAGGACAGAGATCTGAATCTTGATTCGACCGGCTCACGGCTGGTTAAAATATTTAGACTAGGTCATGACTAGAAAAGAAATGTGCAAAACAGGATCTCCATTGTTCTACAGAACGGACTACCTTAATCGGGTCAAGAGCAGTACATTTGTAGCTATAACTTTCGAACTTTCAAAGTTCAATATGAGTTAAACACAGTCCTGGTTTACAATACTGCAGACCGAAATATAACACTTATGATGTAACATCCAAAGATTGAATGCTCTCAATGTTCCAGGTTGTGTGATGAGGTCACGAGTCTAGCAGAAAGGGATCCGAGTGTTCCCCTTCAGGGACAGTTGTTATACGATGGGACCACTTAAGCATCTCCATTTGCAAACCGACACCAGATTAGCTGCTAGCCTGCATGCAGTTCGTTTCCACGATCGATGCTCACCACGGTGCATTACCACGGAGAAAGCCCTCGTCTCATCTGACGATTTATCGATGGGAAGAACTCCATGAAATGGATCGGCCTAACCAACAGAATATTCCACTCTTTCCTGAAGCACTCAGCCTATATGGCTACTTAGTGTCGGGAGGGAAATGATCACAGTTCTGTATGTGTTAGCCACTGGTTGTATTAGTATGTCCTGCTTTAAAGTGAGAGGAATATGTCCATCAGAGCAGGCAATACTTCAGGACATGAACCTTGAGTTTTCAGAACATGAGATGCAGTCATTCTAACATGTACAGTTGGAGATGGTTGAATTCAGAGGATAAATCTGATAAACATGGATGAAGACATACTCGGATACACTACAAAAGAGCCTGACTTAAAATGTGTATCATTTAAATTCTGAGAAAGAAAAATATCGACACAGAGCGAAGCTTCATTCAATGTAGTTCACACACTGTAACCCCAGGTGGCGCTATGGACCTGCTTCAAACTAGAGTGAAACAGACACACTCGGAGCCAATGGCTATGTAAAAATGATGCGATTAAAAGAGACATGAGCAAAACCAAAAACAATTGCCCAAATGCCTAAAACGAGTAAAACGTAGCTTAGGGGCTTTGGTCTCCCAAGTACACAGTATCACGTGTGCCGGGCCAAATTCAGGGTGTGTGTTCTAAGATCTAAGAGGAAGTGAGGTCATATTGTCTCAGTGCTGAGAGTGCTCTGAATGTAATTACCCCCAAAGGCAACTCATGATTAGAATACAGCCCAGCATTTCAGGACAGGACAGGACATTTAATATTATTGTTTTCATGTGGTTTTCTTCGCTGAATGGCAGGAACTAACAGTCAAAATACCATGTTTTTATTATTTTTTTATGTACATTTAGGGGGGCCACAAGAGGGTCCAGGCTGGTTGTCATAGGGACACTTCCACTGCCCCTCCCCCCTCCTAACGTTACACCTCATTGCTCAATAATAGTATACTCAATGATAAATGTCCTTTAGTCTTTTAATAATAAACTGTGTATTGAATTTTTAGATGTCAGGTGTTAAAATAAATTACAACAGTATTTCCCCTTGAGCAGTGGTTCTTAACCGTGTTGGAGGTACTGAACCCCACCCGTTTCATATGCGCATTCACCAAATCCTTAAATGGAAAACTAAAACATGATTTTTTTCAAATTCATACTATCATGAGTCAGGTGTGTGTCTTGACCTCTGCCGAACCCCTGAGACTGACTCAACGAACCCCTGGGGTTCATTCAAACCCAGGTTAAGAACCACTGTTCTAGAGCCTCTTTTATAGTTCAATGGAGCAACAGAAGGGTCTTTCACCAGATCACATTCTGTATAAGAGGAATTAAAGTTAAACATATATACTATCGTAAGGAGATCTCACAGGATCCTTGTTGGTGGTCCAGCTGTTCACATCCAAATGACATAAATATGACTTTATTGTGACAATAGTTTAAATTAAATGAATGATTGAAAGTTTGCCAAGACATTAAAAATGTTCTTTCAGATGCTGAATGAGGCACTTTTATCACAAAGCCTTTCCAATCATTTCCCAATTCGCAGTCAAACCTCTCGATCGTGTTGCACATGTCTGCTCAATTCAATAACAACAATTCATTCTCAATTAAATAGTTCCTCTAAGGCAGGGGTCTCCAATCCTGGTCCTCGAGGGCCGCTGTCCTGAAGGTTTTCAGTGTTTCCCTGCTCCAGCACACCTGAGTCTAATAAAGGGTCATTATGAAGCTTCCACAGAGCTTGGTAAAGGCTCATTCATTAGAATCAGGTGTGCTGGAGGAGGGAAATATCTAAAACCTTCAGGACAGTGGCCCTCGAGGACCAGGATTGGAGACCCCTGCTCTAAGGCTTCTGTCCCAGTCCGAGCCAATATGAATACTGTAGGTCTCCATAGTTACAGAGTTACACTGACAGCAGGTGCTGCACAGGGTTCAGGAATCGCTCCTTGTGTCTGTGTCTGGGCTACAGGGACGGAGACAGGCTCTGCAGGTGATTCCATCAGTATGGGTGACCTGGCCTGCTTCGTCCCCATCTCCCCTTCTGTTGGCTCTAGTCCCACCAGCTTGGCGCTGGCCTCCCACAGCCTGACAGACACTTCCTGGTCCAAGGCGTTGGGCGCCGGTTCCTTCTCGGTCATCACGTCATAGTAGCGTCCCGACACCGCCTCCAGTTCCTCAGCCACGGCCAAGTAGACGCTGGGCTGGGCCCCCAGTTCTGGACCCTTCACCAGTATCGTGAAGAAAGGACCTGCAGGGAGAACAAGAGAGGCGAAAGGGTCAGTGAAAGTCAGAATTGAGTCCGTTTTTATTCGCCAATTAAATGTGCACAAACACAGAATGTAGTGTGGCAAGCCTCTGGAACAGTGAATCTAGATCTAGACTGAGTTTATTCAGACAATGTTTCAGTAGAAGGTGGGGAAGTACATGGGCAGTGTTACAGAGTCTGGGGTCAGTACAAGACTCTGTGGAAATGAGCTCATTTTAACAGCTGGGAATAGGCTCATTTACTCCTATGGAAAATAACATGATTAGTGGAAGTAAGGCCAATTTAGAGTAAACTATGGTGTATGTGCAACAACATGCAAGTCTAACGGACCCACATATTATAGACGGCATCTGAATAATGAAACATCTACAGTCAAATTAACATAACCTAGTATCAACAACCAATGAAATGACTTGGTACTCACTCAGAACTGAGCTGGAGAACTGCGATTGGTGCAGGCCAGTGTGTCTACCCAAGTCTGTGGCAACAACCCCTGGGTGCAAGGCATTTACAGTAACCCCGGTTCCTATGGAAACAACACACATGAAAGGCAACTGCTACAACGTAGCATTGGTGTTGTAAACCAGATCAAACGGTGACCAAAGACACACACACACACACGTACTTATACAGCAAACTAACTGCTCACACAGAACTAAACCTGCCTTCTAGCCTCTTTGCGAGCTCTCTAGTGAATAAAACGTTGGCCAGCTTGCTTTGGCAGTATGCCCGCTTGGTGTCAAACTTCTTCGTCTCCCAGTTGAGGTCATTAAAGTCTATTTCCCCGACGATGTGAGCGAGAGAAGCAAGGTTGATCACTCGGCTGGGAGCAGACTCCTTTAACCTGTCCAGCAGTAGATTTGTCAGCAGAAAATGACCTGAGAGAAAGGGTCGTCCACAAAGTATTACTCATTTGCACGGCAGCCAGCCAGATCAAGCCAGGTATTGTCCACCTGACCTAGATAGAAAGTCCAAAGCTTACCTAAGTGGTTGACTCCAAATTGTACATCAAAGCCGTCCTCGGTCTTTCCAGCAGGGCATCGCATCACACCTGCGTTGTTTATTAGTATATCCACACGTTTCTCCTCTGCAGCATAAAACACACATCAATCACGGATGGAAAAGCACACTTAACGACCAACAGATCCTCTCGCGTCAACGCGGAGTTTTCCACTCCGCATTGCCAGACCTTGTTTAATCCTCTCTGCGAACTGGCGGATAGATTTGATGGAGGCCAGGTCGATGTGACGCGCGTACACGTGAGGGTTCAGTGTCTTTCCTCTAATCTCCTTGGCAGCATCCTCGCACTTCACCATGTCTCTGCATCCCATAATAACTCGACCCCCTGTCGATGCGGAGAAGAGAGTAAGCGGGTCTTACTATGCACTTGTGTAACTATGGCAACGATGAGTTTTCAACACAAATAACTAAGTGGCTTACAAACTACATTTCCCATTGTCATCTCCACTAACTATACTGGGGTGTTTAGACTGAATCTCAGTAGCCTACCTCTCTTTGCCAATTCTCGAGCTGTTTCTTTTCCGATGCCTGTGTTGGCTCCTGTTATGACCACCGTTTTCCCTTTGATGGTGGCTTTGCTGGGACAGGGGCCACCTGTCAAATGGTTCCTACGAACGCCACAGTAATTCAAGAGATTCACAACACATGACTAAAAGCCTCGCTAAGTTATGCACTTCAATTGAGAATTTGCACTTGTGGACAGCTTTCAACACGATCGTAACGATGTGTTGGTGGAAAGATACATAATGTGTCAAGATCCTTAACGAATAGCTCAACGATTGACTGGTGATTGTATGTATGAACTAACAACACTGATAGAATAATTAGGCTATATCCCCCTCTCCACTGTCAGGCTAACCAGTTGGGTTAGCGCTCATCCTTTGATTGTGATACTCACTTCAGCAACACAGCGCACCCAAACACTGTTCCAAATACCGAAACTGGTAATATATATCTGCTCATTGTTAGCCAGGAATGCTCACGTTAAAACAACATTAAATCGCTTGTGTAACTTCCTTTCATAGCAAGTTTGATAATGCTACTCAAGCACAAGGTTAAAGACGCACGTTAATAGTCGTCACCCACCACGTAGTCGTCGACCAATCCGGTGAGGAGAAGAGCAAGAGCTCTTGAGAGGGTTATGGGAAATGTAGTGAATAACATGAACCTCTGATCACACTAACGCAACGTAAAACGATGTACTTAACATACGCTTAATAATATATTCCCGAGTAGCAGACAACCTTAAACGACGTGTAAAGGCTACATAAAAAGGATACATTGTGAAATGTGAAAATATATCTTTAAAACATTTTTTTCCTTTGTACGCTAAGATAGCTTTCAGTTCTCATTTTCTGTCAGCGGTCGTTGCTATTTGTTTACTCGCGACGGGCTTTCCCGCTACCATTGGTTGATGTTATCGCAGTGTGATGCTCTCTAACGCTGTAAAAGCAACTCAGTATACTACTTTCCGCATTAACATCAACATGTCTGCTGTTTAATCGACTGTGCTCATTCCTGTAATCTCACAAAGATTTCTCAGATATTAGATATTGGCTGTAGCCTATGTCCCGGCAACAAAGGACAACGGCTGATTAATTAGGCGAAGGTAAGGACTTGAGTTCTTAAGTGCACCTTCAGACAGATGAGTGCTCCCAGTGACCCTGGCCAAAACAAATAATTAAAAAGAGGGTGGATTGCTCCAGAGAGAATATTGATAAAGGATGACTCAGAGCTGCCTAATGCAAACAATGATCTACTTTAGGACAAGATAAATTAGATTGTCCTCGCAGTTCGAATATTCTTACTTAAAGTTCACTTTATTTTGCCAACAGGAAACAGAACAACACATTTGAGGACAGCGAGGAATGAGGCCACCCTACAATCCAGGGTGGAAGGTTTTAGGTGACACAAAAAAATTGAAAACTAGGACAGGAGTGAAAAAAAGTCGGCTGATGTCTTAAAAAAGAGAGGGGGAGGAGAATGAGGAAAGAGAGAGAGAGAGGAGAGAGAGAGAGAGAGAAAATGAGAGAGAGAGACAGGGGAAAGACAGGCACTGTTGCTTCCTTTGTTTTACGCTCAGAGCTCCCGTGCCCCCATACCCTCAGTTGCCTCGAACCCCCCCCCCCCTCTCTCTCTCTCTCTCTCTCTGTCAGCTCAGGGTACTTGACCTTCAACATGATTTATGGCAGCTTGGTTCCCACGGTAACCTGGAGGAAACTCTCCATCTCATCTACCCTTGCCCAACCGCAATAGCGTGACGCTTGAATCCCTCTCGAAAGAGTTGAAGTACAGAACTGCCAGAACTGCAGCCGCTTGGGTTTCTGGGACTTCCCAACTAATATGCACTCCAGGCCCTTAAATCCTCCGGGAAAGTATTGCACTGTCCTGCGCCCCTTGTCTGAATAGCATTGTTAGAATTGCCCTAATCTCACCCCCAGTTACCCTGACGGTGGTATTATTTAATATATGTCTTTGAATAAGGGACAGGGAAACAGCTGAACAGAAGCAGGGAAAAGGTATTTAAGTGCATGTCAAAATATGGGTATCATGTTTCTGGCACTGACAAGTTTCAGTGCTCTCTTTTCCTTTCCCTGCTCTGTGTCCTGCCCTGTTTGTGTGTAAACAGCATATCTTGCACTCCATGCGGGCTCCTCTCAATTTTGGAGCTGTAGTTTTTTAAAGTGGAACAAATGACTGCCTTAGGAAAATAACTGGTTACCAAAGCATATACCCCCCCCCCCACACACACACACACACACACACACACACACACACACACACACACAAACCCAGTAATCAACTACTGTGGTCCTTGATTTCTGATGAAGTACAAAGAGGATTAGGGGACTGTGCACTGAGGTTGATGAAACCATTGCCGTAATTTCAATCCTCTTGCTTCAATCCAATCTATCCTGGTCGACAAAACATGTTTGGGAGACTGCCGGTTGGCAAACATGGGATAGAAACCACAGCCACTCTTAAATTAATAGAAAGTCTTGCCACGTTGTTATTCAATAAAGTGCTTGGAGTACCCAGCAACTGAATTATGCAACAGTCATTGGGTTCATCCAGAGTAAAAGCTTAGCAAGAGTCATTTATTAAGTGTTCGGCGCCAGGCGCTAGGACCCGGTTCACGTGAGCCTGAGCTGTGCCCAGAAGGTGGAGACGCCGAGGCGAGCGCGAGCGAACAATGAAAGAGCTGGCTCGTGTCTAAGGAGTGGGGAACTGTTGTGTACGCTAGTGGGAAACGAACAGTGTCCCCAAGTAACGAAGACATCTCGACTGATGCAAATTCAACTAAATTGAGCCATCGAGTAAATAGAAAAGGTTCACAGGTGGCGGCACGTGTAGTTTCACCCGCATGCTGAAAGGAGCACTATCAATAGAAGGACCTGCATGTAACAGGGAGATGCTTATTTGGGTCAGGCAGACCCCTAGAAGAACAGAAGATGAACACGCACCCGCCTCCCGCTGTCTCGCAGGTTGAGACGGTGTGTGCTTCCCACAGACGACTATAACAGAACGGAAGAACCTTTTTTTCACTGTTTGTTCTGCAAAAGGCATCCCTCCCTCGCTGACGATCCAGGAGCTAATTCTCTGTCTTGCCAAAGAGCAGCCCGAAACATAGACGCGCCTTTACGCACGAAAACAACAAAACAGACACTGGTACGAAGCGAAGTGTTTACATTTTTTTAGACAAATTATAGCACAGTTTTTAACCAGAAGATTAGATCAGTTCTCGAAGTTCTGCAGCACTTAGACGGAAAACTCATGTAGAATGTTTGTGACATGGGATTTTCTTTCCAAGTCCAGTTGTAATTGATCAGAAGAGCATTCATTCTGTTAATCGCCATCGGCACTGGTGGATCAATCGGTCAGAGGCGGAGCGCAGGTGCTCTGCTTGCTGCGCGATGCAGGACCATGGAGAAGAGAGACAGGTGGCTCGCAGGTAAATTGACACGGTGCTTTCTGGACCACTAAGTCCTACATGTTACGATGCTGTGAATATTGCTTAAATTCAGCAACACATAGGCCTACATTTATTCAGTACCGTGTAAATCTATGTAGCTAATGACAACTTCATGATGAGCATGCTCTGTCTATTGTTTTGCGTTCGCTTGTTTCTTTTTGTAAAGGTTGTTTTTTGAGCGGTGCCGTGTTAGTTCAAATGCAAAATAGGTTCAGCGTTTTACCGATGGCAAAGTCGGGGAGACATGCACACATCAGCTGTAAATGCACAGCGTATGCCCACTTTGTGAACAGACCGTGACGTCTTCAACATGGCAATGGTGCAATTCTGAAACCAGTCCTAGGTTCAACAAGGTCTGGCTTAATACAGTGGAAGGGCTGTCAATAGCATTAACCTTTTATGGCGGTAAATTGAAGTCAATATAAGCACTCAATATGTAAATATGTTCTCCCCTGAATGCAGATATAAAATGAAATGAGACTTATTCATGAGCTTGGATGGTTTCTATTTTCCATGTGATTATGCTCTATGGTGCCAGCCAATATTAAATCAGAAGTTCATTTTACAGAAATGCTTTGCATTTGTTATTCAGCATCAAAAAACAGATCAACAAAGAGGGTACTAAAGATAATTCAAGACATAATGACCCGCACTCCAGTCCGGGGGCAGGGTAATATAACACTCATAATGCTGGGTAATGCATGTCTGACTCAATCGGACCAAACCAATGAAAGTAGCCGATCCCTGGGTCCATAATAGTCTATTAATGACAGTCTGTGGTCCTGTGATGTGTGCTTCCTTGTTGTCACACGCATTACGACTCGACTACAACACAGTCTCCGGGCTCTCCCTCATGGGGTCGTATTTCGTTTGAAAGCTGCGACAGTACAATGAAATAAACGAGCGCTCCTTTCTGCCCCTTCAGTTCACCACCTCTCTCTATAATTCATGGTCCAGCTACACAACACAGCGTACATCACAGAACAGAGCAAGCTTCACAGTTTGCACCGAGGGGTGTGAAAAAGCTGTGTGCTCTGGCAGGGTAGTAGACAGGTTCACGGTGCGCCAAGGACGAGTTCAGTTCAGAGAGACTGGGAGGAAGGGAAAGAGAGACTGAGAGACAGATAGAGACAGAGAAAGAGAGACAGAGAGAGAGAGACTAAGAGATAGAGAGAGACTGAGAGAGACAGAGAAAGAGAGACAGAGAGAGAGACTAAGAGATAGAGAGAGACTGAGAGAGAGATAGAGACAGAGAAAGAGAGACAGAGAGAGACAGACTAAGAGATAGAGAGAGACTGAGAGAGAGACGGAGAGAGACAAAGAGAGAGAGAGAGATGGATGGAGAGAGAGAGGGAGAGAGATGGAAAGTGAGAAAGAGAGGGAGAGATGGAGAGAGACAGAGAGAGAGACTAAGAGATAGAAAGAGAGAGACTGAGAGAGAGAGACGGATGGAGAGAGAGAGGGAGAGGGAGAGAGATGGAAAGTGAGAAAGAGACAGATGGAGAGAGATGGAGAGAGAGAGAGATTGAGAGAGACTGAGAGAGAGATGGAGAGAGACGGAGAGAGAGAGAGAGAGATGGAGAGAGAGATGGAGAGAGACAGAGAGAGAAATGGAGAGAGACAGAGAGACAGAGACAGAGAGAGATGGAGAGAGACTGAGAGAGAGAGAGCTGGAGGCTTTCTCGGGATGGTAGAGTTTAGGGACAGGTCATGTGACACGCTGGGCCGCGTGGAGGGGCAGCTCAAAGCTTCTCTTCAGGTTGTATTTCAGATTGAGTTTCCTGAGGCAGAGTGGAGGGATGGAGGAAGGGATTGAATTGTATTGGATTGCAGCTCTCGTACTCAGCAGTCCTGGTTATCATCATTCGGGATTCGGATATTAAGGTCTAAAGACCAGAAGCTGCCTGCCAGATCCTCACATCATCCTAACATCATCCTAACATCATCGTTTCATTAAAGCCTATGAAGAGATGGTTCCACCCTCCTCGTATAAATGGTCAGTCAGTCATTCTTGGTTTGTCGGCTTGGATCTCAGTGACCCTCCCCCCCCTACACCTTCCACCACCATCAGGTTTCCTACTCCCCCTCCCCCCTTTCATCGTCAACCCTAACCCGTCAAACCACGACCAGTCGTTCCTCTTGGTTAGTGTTTTTGATGCCCCATGTACTGTACACACACACACACACACCCGTGAAGTCACGCTTCCTAATCCATTTCACATCAAAGGGCCCCATTCTCTTGTGTCCGCCTCAGGGACGGATGCAGCGCATCAGTTCGACTCGCATCGCTCCTGATGCTCCGAGGCATCAGAGATGCGTACCGGTGGGGAAAGTACAGGGTGTTCTCTTATTGGGTGACTGGGTGCAATTATAATTCCTGGTTGATTGCCTTTTCTAGGTTGTTGATAATGAGGAACTGTATTCACAGAGAGTAGCTGTCTCCACTGCAGCAAGAGAATACATGACAGTATCCATTACATGTTGTGTGTTTTCATGATGATTTGCACTGCAGTATTTTTCCATGATGTGGTTTGCCATTACTCTACGTTCAATTGGATTCGGTTTATTGATCCCGAAGGAAATTCAAGTGTTCAGGTAACACTGTGTGCATGATTACAGTGCAACCCAAGCAAATAGCACCCACCATCACATCAGCAATAAAGTATTAGAATAAATGAAGCACTGCTGCAGCTTGATGAGCTGTGGCCAGGGTATTGTCTCGTGGGTCACCGAGCGGACAAGAGCTTTTGGAGAGGCACTCTGGGTTTTTGGTGTGTGGATTCTCTCCATGAGCGGGGTTACCCTCTTGGGGGGAGGGGGGGCGCGCGGGGGGGGTGGCTCGCCCCTCCGTGTCCCGTGACCCCGGCTGCTGTCCCGGTGTGCCCTGTCTGAGGCTGCGTCATCACCATCCCTGCCTGACAGAGCCCAGAGCAGCAGGTCGCTCTGTGGGAGGGAGAGAAAGTGCAAGGTGGGGGTGGAGAGGGTCAATAAAGGGAAGGGGACAGAGAGAGAGGAGGCGAGGGCAGGAGAGCGATAGGCAGTGGTGGGGTGGGGGTGAAGGTGGGGTGAAGGGAGAGAGTGTAGGGAGGGAGAGGAGTAGGCAGTTGGGGGTTGGGGTGAGGGTGGGGGGTGAAGGGAGAGAGGGGAGGGAGAGCGATGGCATGGTGGGTGGGGTGATGTGGGGGGTGAAGGGGGAGGAACGAGGATAGCGATAGGGGTGGTGCTGGGGTGGTGGGGGGAGAGAGGGGGTCGCACAGGAGGTCCCAGAGGCGTGCGGTGGACGCGGTGGGGGTTGGGGTGGGGGGGTCAAGGAAGGTCGCACAGTATGCGCAGGATCCCAGCAGGGTGTGCAGGACGCGGAGGAAGCGTTCCACGAAAGCAGGCTCAGCCGGCTGAAGGTGATTTGTCAAAATGAGTAGCCGTGGCCCAGGTCCCAGGTCGTCCAATCACAGCTCAGCTGGAGGTGTTCTAGGCTACGTGTGTGTGTGTCTGTGTGCATGTGTGTGTGCCACTGGGCGTGTGTGTCTCTGTACGTGTGTGTGTGTGTGGCTGGGCGTGTGTGTCTCTGTACATGTGTGTGTGTGTGTGTGTGTAGCTGGGCGTGTGTGTCTGTGTGTGGCCGGACGTGTATGTCTGTGTCTGTGTGTGTGTGTGGCCGGGCGTGTGTGTTTATGTGTGTGTGTGTGTGTGTGGCCGGGCGTGTGTATCTGTGTGCATTTGTGTGTGGTTGACTGCGAAGGGCGCCAGGACTTCTAACTCGCTAGGCCCCCTTCCTGGGCCCTGCTGCTCGAGCTGCTAAGGTAGATGATTCGGTTATTTACTGGCGAGTGAACCACTGCCAAAGCAAACAGGAAGTAAGACGTCGGGACTTCTCAGGATGATGGGACGTTTTGTTCTTTTGCACAATTCTCTGGTGAATGCAAACGTAAAGGAGCACGTAAGAACTGTTTGTGTCTGCGTGTGTCGGAGAGAAAGTGGAAGGAAATGACAGCATGTGTGGTACAGAGAATAGACACTGTTAAGGCAAAGAGAGAGTAATGGAATAAGGCAAAGAATTCAACCCAGACGAATCCACATGAGCGCACAACTCCCCCCCCCCTCACCCCATCATCACTGACACAGCCTGCCAATCTTACCCCAGACAGACCCTTACCTCACCCATCAGGAAAATGACTTGCCCAATCAGTGCCCCCTTTGTACAGACTACAAGAAAGATACCCCCATAAACTCAAACCAAAATGGACTCCTGATTGGTTTAAAAAAGACCCAATCGCTGACAGACCAGTTCTGAATAATTCCCATCATCACAGGCCAGGGCTCTGGAGGTTGGTACTGATGACTGTTGCTGATGGGCCAGTCTGCTCAGACAAAAGCAATGTGAGCACTTTGGCTGCTCCCAGCACAAAGGTTGGGCTCCTGATGGGAAATTGGACACAGGAGATCAGTCTGAACAGATAATGACTCTCTGAGAGGAGGTAGAAGTCAGTCCATTACTGCACGACAGAGACGGGATGAGGACTCCACAATCAAATTATTTCTTTGATTAGTCCCGTGTTTACATTTTCGGGAAAAACCAAGAAAGGTTTTACGTACTTTTTTGTGTGCTTTGAACAGGAGGGAAACCACTTCCTGTGATTGGCTTTCTGTTTGGGAAGTTGCTTGGTCAGATAGCTCCGCCCCCTCCCCCTTTCCTGTCCACCCATTTACCCAACCCCCCCTTCCCTCAAGGTCGCTAGGCAACCCACAAGGATGGAAGGGACGGCACAAATAGACCAAAACAAGACTCCACCCTGTACTCATGTTAAATTGGTGCCACAAATTACATTTAAACAGCAGAACAAATGACAAAGTGGAACATCAATTTATTTCATACATTTATTTTTTTATCGACAACTGGCATAAATCAGTCGTTTGCGATTGTTTTTCAAACAATGTGCCACGTGAATACAAATCTTCATGTGATGCTTATCTTAGAGATACCAGAAAACAATAACTGGTAAAAACTATAAGCTAGCAAGGAGCGATCTAAATGAAACACATTCATTGATTTAAAAATCAAAGCTGGCGCATTAGGTGATACATATTGAGTTCAAATTGGTACAATTTGTAAGATGACTGATCCTGTGATGAAGTGGAATATCTAAAGTGATCCTTTAAACTGTTCTTCAGTTCTCGCTAACGGGAAATCTCTCCTCTTGTGAAAAGTGTTCGTTGACTAGGTGTACCAGCTTATCAGCCAATGAATTTGCTCCTGATTGCATTAAGGTATGCAAACAGTTTGAATGGAGACAATTAGCGCACAGTCATTATTAAACAGTTACAGGAAATGCAAGATCTGTCAAATTACTGGGGTAGAAAGTCCACTTTGGAATCAGGCCCTGCATTCTATTATGAGGGAAATGGTTCCCATGGAAATGTAATGTTAATTTCACACCGCAGACTCCTGTAAGATCAAACGGTCTAATTATCATTGTGTCCTTGTGCTGGGCTTAATGAATACTCAAAACGTTGGAGTTGGATAGCATGGATGGCATCGCTACATGGAACAGGGAATACAAATGAACTCGTTCTGTAACAAAGCCAAACGCTGCCCGTGCTTTTCAACAACAACAACAACAACAACAACAACAACATGGAACAGAAAGGGCCTCTCTTTGTGACAGACTCGAGTCTGAAGCGAGGCTGAACGGAGACAAAGGACGCGGATGGCGCTCGTATCGCAGGGTTTAGCGTGATCCCAGCGTCTCCCGCCAAATGCTCGTTCAGCAGAGGTGAGCCAGCTCCTCCTCCAGCCCTCCGGCGTCTCGACCTGCGATGGTTTACTCTGCTAGCGCGTCCTCTGCTGTTTGGCATCGACAGGAAAGTGTCGTCACGTTGTCCTGAAGGACGCGGCGACGGCTTGCGTCTTGTGCCTATCGCAGCGTCCTGGTAATCAGCGAGGCGTTGAAAAAGCCTGGATTTTTCTGCACCCTGGCAATTGATGCATATTGCTTTTGACGTTCCATCTGCGATGAAGGAAGGCGTGCAGGCGCATTCTCTTTCAAACCCGAGCTCGTTGTCTCGAGGAAAATGTCCAAGGAAAAGCTGTGAGCGATTTAAGGCTGAGAAAGACCACACAAAAAAAAACATGAACCCAGGAAGAATGAAACTCATTTATATGTGTGACCAGGCAAGGCTGTTTCCTCTCTGCCTGGTCTGACAGGAGGACAGGGCAGGGCAGGGTGCTGGGTGGGTGTGTGCTGGGTGTGTGTGTGCTGGGTGTGTGTGTGTGTGTGTGCTGGGTGGGTGTGTGTGCTGGGTGTGTGTATGTGTCCTTGGAGAGGGCTGGGACTGACTCCAGAGAGGCTTCCTGGAACCCAACAGCTGCTCTATCGCAGAGATAGGGCCACAATGGAACTCTTTGATAGGGCTGTCACTGCCAAACCGCTAGCAGGCACACAAACAGTCACACACACGCACGTGTTTACACGCGAGCCCAAACAAGCGCACACAACGCACAGTTCGCACACACACACTCTCCGACAAGTACATTCTCTCGCTGTCTCTCCCCTCGCTTTCTCTTACACACACACACACACACGCACGTTCATGCCAGACACACACCACATCCACACAGACAGACACACACCACATCCACACTGGCAGACACACACCCCATCCACACTGGCAGACACACACCACATCCACACAGACAGACACACACCACATCCACACTGGCAGACACACACCACATCCGCACAGCCAAAACACAAACAGAAGCGTTCCACTTCACATTCACGGCGTCGCTTCGCCGGAAGTTTCCATCTTTCCCCTTCCTCCCTTCGCCTCATTTCGGGGCTCCTGATCATGTTGTGCAAAGGAAATGAGCTTGCACGTCCTGGGTTCAGGGGCGTTTGTGTCTTTTTGGGGGCTGAGTAATGCGATTAAGCTGGCCTCCTTAGCCATGCGTCCTACCCCGCAGAGTCTTTGGAGCCAGGAACCCGCCAGCACTGCAGAAGTGCTGGTAAACAAACTCTCCCTTGTCTGAGTGGATTATGATTAATGGAACCTATGAAAGCAGGATGGGCCGTCAACTTTATCCGTTCAGTTTCTGACTGTCCCTCGCCATTTAACGAGCTTTCATCCACGTATGAGGAACGTAGAGCTCGTCTCCGGTAGAACACCTTAAGCTTCCGATGCCTTTGTGACCTCACAACGTGATCTAAAAGGGATGCTGAGTTCCGAGACATCCGATGCAGTTTCTTGCAGCTGCGTCTGCGTTGAACAGGAAACGAGGACTACAAGTGCTCGCGTCCTCGTTCTTTTCCCCCTCTCTAATTCATGCTGCAATATTTATTGCAGTCTTCTTGCAACATAGCTGAGTAATCTTAATTGGCCAAGTGAAGAGTGGAACAGTGAACAAAAGGAAGGTTGGAAGGGAAGAGAAAGGCCATTCAGTACAATAGCCTGTGCGCGCGTGTTTTCTGCATACGCCTGCAAGATCAGTCCTAATACTATATCTATGTGTGAAATTATTAACAATTGATGGTGTCTGTGATAGATTACTCATCTACGTGTGTGTGTGTGTGTGTGTGTGTGTGTGTGTGTGTGTGTGTGTGTGTGTGTGTGTGTGTGCGTGTGTGTGTGTGTGTGTGTGTGTGTGTGAGAGAGAGAGAGAGAGAGAGAGAGAGAGAGAGAGAAAGCGATTACTCATCTACGTGTTTGTGTGTGTGTGTGTGTGTGTGTGTGTGTGTGTGTGTGTGTGTGTGTGTGTGTGAATGTATGAGAGAGAGAGAAAGACAGAGAAGGGGGAGATTAAGACATAGTCAGATCAGTTTCATCCGTTCCACACAGACACAATGAACACATAAAAGGACTCAATGTCATAAGGACTCGATAAGGACTTTCTACAAGTCACAACTTATTAAGACCTACGACTGGACAGGCATTATCTAATGGATGTTTTTCAGCTGAAGACACTAGGTCTCCTAGATCCCTTGGTGCCTCCCTCACTGAACCATCCCTCCTGAGTTTTCTAGGGTTCAGCAATTTAACCAGACGGCCAGGAGCAAAACCACCATCCAAATATGTTTACTGAGCGCTGCTAAAGTAATCCCCTTTACTCCTCTGTCACGCTATCGATTGTATGGAGATGAATATGTACCTGAGGTCTGAGTCTAGCGTTTTGCACTGTATGGGGGGGAGAGGGGGGGAGGGGGGCTTCATCATCCCTCTGTAGCAGCTCACTTGAACCCCAAGTGTGTCAGCTGCTCCTCCACTTACCCAGATCGATTTCCCAGCACTGGACGGCACAGTGTGTAGACCTCAGTCCGGTCAGGTGAGAGAGGATCTTCTCTGGTTAAGCTTTTAGCAGGTTTTTTCTACCTGCAAGGGATTTGGGAGTCAGATGTGTTTACCCAGCACACAGCCTAATCCTCCGGTGAGCCTTACGCTCACTGATTGATCGTATGTTAATGAGTTTCTATTGAGTGCTGTCAGCTCCACACACAGACACATCCGCACGCCAAGGAACAAACATACCTGCCCGGTCGTTAGGCTGGTCAAACATGCGCAAAGACACACGCAGATAGCAGACGCACGCACGAGAACAACATCGAATGTCCGATCCTTACACCTGTACACAGCAGCATTCACCTGTACGAGGCAGCATTCACCTGTACACAGCAGATTCCACCTGTACACGGCAGCGTTCACCTGTACACGGCAGATTCCACCTGTACGCAGAGTAATAATCAGTCCTGCGCACTGTCTGGAAAATCCCACCATCACCACACATCCTTCTCCTCTGTCTTCCTTCTCTCCAGCCTGCCACACAGCGTCAAGGCCAGTCTGTCCCTGTCCCCGTCCGGGCGCGGTGGTAGCGGAGGGTCACCGACCTCCAAGCTGGGTTACGGCAGCGGGGTACCGGTGGAGGACATGCAGGCCCTGGCCATCACCACCCTGTCAGCCGCGGACGTAGCCAAGCATTACGAGCACATCCGCGAGCTAGGCAAGGGCACCTATGGGAAGGTGGACTTGGTGTCACACCGAACACAAGGTGAGTCAGTCAGCAAAAGGCCGAGGGCACATCATGACAAGTAGAATCTTTTAATTTTTGTTCTAAAGGCCAGGGCTTACTACCGCGTTATTTACCACAGAGGATCTTTTAGGATGTCGCTGTGAATTTAAAGTGCATTGCTGAAAGAGTTTTGAAAGGATTAAAGAGGTCAGAAGTTATTGGAGTGTCAGCTTGGTTGTTTGTGCGTATGTCAGAGTGAGAGGCAGGGTTAAACAAGGTGAGAGGCTCCTACAGGCTAAAGAGCGTAACCAAGTGTCTGAAAATGTTCAGGAGACACTTGAATACTGAACGGCCCCAGAGAGAGGTAGATGTGCTGTTCTCGTTTTCGAAGACGTTCTGTATCCACAGCTGTGTGAGTGTGTGTGTGCGTGCGTGTGCGTGTGTGTGAGTGTGTGTGCACGCGTGTGTGCGTGTGCGCATGTGCATCTGTGAGTTTGTCACAGCAGACTGACAGCTGGTACTGAGAGGCAACGAGGCGTGAAGCCACCCTTTATACTTAGACAGTTGAAACGTCAACTTGTCCCTCTGAGATCAATTCCAAGTTGTTTCTCGTTACGAGAACATGCGACTTCAGAAGCAATTTGGGTTTCTAATAGCGTAGCGTAGCATTAGTCCAATAAATCAATACAATGCGTGAGTCGATGAACACCCAGACCAAACCCAGAGTGTGTGTACCTTCTACGTGTTTGACGTGTCTTTTTCAACACATCAGGCACCAAAATGGCTCTGAAGTTTGTCACCAAGAACAAGACCAAGCTGAAGAGTTTCCTGAGAGAGTTCAGCCTCACTGGTACCCTAAGCTGCAGTCCCTTCATCATCAAGGTGCTCGACGTCCTCTTTGAGACGGAGGACAGCTACGTGTTTGGACAGGAGTACGCCCCCGCTGGAGACCTGTTTGACATTATCCCTCCCCAGGTAGGAACCTTAACACCTCCTCCCGGACGCTCCTTCCTGTCCCATCATCTCGGCTTCCCTGCTGTCGTCCAATCAGCTGCAGTGTTATGGTTCCATCGTAGTTTTAACAAGCTCCCGTGGGATTGGAGCCTCTCTGTAACTGGGCAGAGAAGAACTCTCATTTTGTCACGTCGTAGCAGGAGAATGCTGCGCTCCAACATGCTTACGGAAGCTCGTTAGAAATTAGCCTCTTTTGTGAAGCTTGTTGGTCTTCATCTGAATGTTGTCTAGTGTCTTGTATTGCACTCGTCTAGTCCCACAGTACTCAATTAATTTTTACTCCCTTTTTTTTTGTTACTCCGGCCCCATCTGTCCACACCTCCTCCTGTCTGCCTCTTATCCTCCTTCATCTTTCTTCCTCCTCCTCTCCTCCCTTGTCCAGGTGGGTCTACCAGAGGAGATGGTTAAGCGTTGTATGCAGCAGTTGGGTTTGGCTCTGGACTTCATGCACAGTAAGAGCCTGGTGCACCGCGACGTGAAGCCCGAGAACGTTTTGCTGTTTGACCGCGAGTGCCGGCGAGTCAAGCTAGCTGACTTCGGCATGACAAGGCGCGTGGGTTGCCGGGTGAAGCGTGTGAGCGGCACCATCCCCTACACGGCGCCGGAGGTGTGTCGGGCCAGCCGCGCCGACGGCTTCCTCGTGACCACCAGCTTGGACGTGTGGGCGTTTGGCGTGCTGGTCTTCTGCATGCTGACGGGAAACTTCCCTTGGGAGGCCGCTCTGCCTTCTGACGCTTTCTACGAGGAGTTCAGGCGCTGGCAGAGGGCGGGGTGCCCCACCAGCGCCTACCCGTCTCAGTGGCGGCGCTTCACGGACGACGCCCTACGTATGTTCCAGAGGCTTCTGGCCGCCGAGCCGGAAAAACGATGCGGCGTGAAGGACGTCTTCTGCTTCGTCAAGTACGAGCTGGTCTGCGAGCTGCGGCGCCGGGCGTCCTGCCGGGCCAAGAGAAGCGAGAGGTCCAGCTCCGGCGTGTGTCCTGGGAGCTGCGTGACCTCCTCTTCCTCCTCCTCATCCTCCTCATCATTGCGCTCCGCCCACAGACACCCAGAGCCCTCCACGCCTCCGGGGACGGCCTGCCTCCGTCCGGCGCCGCTCAAGCGGAGCGTCCTGTCCGATCCGCTCTCCTCCAGAGAGGACTCCGGGCAGCACCACTCTCCGGGACGAGACAAGGCCAAGAGCCAGATGGTGATGGCGACTGCCATCGAGATCTGCGTTTGAGGGACGACAGGAAGAGAAGCAGAGCTCGCAGGAGCTGATTGGATGAGTGACACTCGAAGAGACGAGAGCATTTGAAGAGAACTTTAGCGCACTGCCTGGAAGACTCAGCCGCATATCGAACCTTCATGCCATCGAGATAAACGTCTTCACTCCGCTTGGGCGTTCTCGTTTGGACAAGCCATTTGCAGCTCTGGTGTTTGTCATTTTGATTTGCAACCGACTGTTTACAGTCGTGGTGAGGCAACGTTGACGAGCGCACTGTTATTTTGCTGAGACATTGATCCAGCAGCCATTTTTCTTTGTTTGATAATGAAATAACCATCCTAACGATGCTAACTTTACAAACAAGGCTGATCATTTCAAGACTGCTTTTTAGAAATGTTTAGTCCTTTCTGCCATAACCCACCTTCCTTTCCCTAAATCCCTCTTACCATCTATCTATTTATTAAATTGCCCCAAGGAGGCCCATGTAAAGCTGATCGTAAGATATGCTACGCTAACTTAGGCTAAGAAATATGGACCAAGAATCTTGTGGCTTTGGAACTCGACTGCATTTGACGGACACATGACAAAACAACTGGAACTCTAATGCTGTATCCAAAGTGTAAAAAGTAAGGTTGAAAATTGCTCTCAAGAAGTGACAATGCGAATCAACGTGAATCCTACATGTAGCACTAACTGACTGTGGATCAGCGCTTAGAAAGATTGAAACGGTTTCCTGCTCTCAGGGCACATCAGCAGCTGACTTCCTGTCTCAAAAGGTTAGAGTAACAGGTCACTTCCTGTCTCAAAGGTTTAGAGTAACAGGTCACTTCCTGTCTGAAAGGTTTTTGAGTCGTAGGTGACTTCCTGTTTCATTAACATTCATACAAAAAAATCGAACAGGCCTCTTCTAAATTAAAGTACATTTTAGAGACATTCATATGTTACGAAACCGTTCCTGGATACAAGAACAGTTTCTTTTATACCTATTGTGTGTGGATCTGGGTGTGTGGTTATGTGCGTTTCAACAAATAAAGCACAAGTTCTTTGTAAAGGGAGTTAATCGTTAGTGGAAAAATCTACTTTATACTGTAAATATTGAACATGTCAAGCAGTGCACTGTAATGTCAGGTAGTTCAACCACGTAGCTCTTCCAGTTTTTCTGATCCTGGGATTGGGTAACAGGGTTTTAAGTTCATCTTCAGAGCAATGCGGTGTATGTAGCAACAGAGAAACACAAAGTATGTAAAGTATACAAAATATAAATATATATGAAAATATGTTATAGTGGTTAGATTCGCAATGTTAGAAGGCGGAGTGTAGCAAATACTGTGTGGGTGAAAGCAGACCAAGGATCATTAAAGCACTGCACTGTACAACACTGGCATCTCTAAGCTTCATTCAAGGGCGTTGATCGTTCCCACTGTCCTCCTCATTCCTCAACCTTAACCATGTTACCCACATTTGAATCAGTGGTGCATCGTTTTCCAGTACGGTAAAAGTCAACTGCTCTCTTCCCTTTCTTTTTTTAAATACTGTTCAAATAACCTGGTTCACGTACATTCTTCGACTCCTGTAAAGCCCACTCTAATCATTTATTAATCCGTGCTTTATGCGCTCCATGCCCCCCTGTTGATTCCACACATCACCTTTCACATTCACCCTCATTTTCATCTTCATTCTTGTGTTTTCTTCCCCTCCTCCTTGTTCATATCTCGTTGGTCTGCCCTTCTCCTCCTTGTTCATCTCTCGTTGGTCTGCCCTTCTCCTCCTTGTTCATCTCTCTTTGGTCTCCCCTTCTCCTCCTTGTTCATCTCTCTTTGGTCTGCCCTTCTCCTCCTTGTTCATCTCTCTTTGGTCTCCCCTTCTCCTCCTTGTTCATCTCTCTTTGGTCTCCCCTTCTCCTTGTTCATCTCTCTTTGGTCTCCCCTTCTCCTCCTTGTTCATCTCTCTTTGGTCTCCCCTTCTCCTCCTTGTGCATCTCTCTTTGGTCTCCCCTTCTCCTCCTTGTTCATCTGTCTTTGGTCTCCCCTTCTCCTCCCTGCCACCTAAGGAGTAGCACCCGCCAGTGTGCTGTCTAGGAGGAAGACCATTCTGGCATCCTCTGTTGAGCGGAGGGGCTCCTGATCGATCGAGTGCGTTCGAGTCTGCTGTCTGAGCTGGCGATGAGATGGAATTATGTAAGCGTCTACAAAGCTCAACCTGCCTCACTGCTTATCTAAATGTTCCTGTCTACCTACTGCAGTTCTGTTATGTCATCTGACAGTTATGTGTGTGTGTGTGTGTGTGTTTGTTTGTCTGCGTGTGCATGTGCTTGATTCCTTCTTCCTCACAAAAGCCTATCATCTCTGTCGCTATAGTGACAAGTTTCAGTGTGTTTTTTCTGGTGGCTGTGCCAGCAGCCCCTGTCCACTCTTCGCACATCAAACATAATTGACCGACTTTCCTTCCGCAACACTTCCCAAATACGAGCAGTCGTCCCCCCCGCCCCGCCCCCCCTCCCCCCCCTGAGCCGTAGAGTTCTCATGGCAACTGCCATAGCCTCGTGCCTAACCGCTTTGCACAAACACAGCATTGTCTTTGTGTACCAGCACACAGTATATTTTTTTTGGTCAAATCCCTCCATGTACTCTTCTAACCCTCATCTTCCTCATCTTCCACCTGCTGTTCATGAGGTCAGAGGTGATTGCTGAGTGGGGGATATGTGTGGTAACATCAGATGATGACTGATAAGATCTGCTAATGGTCCCGTGTTATTCGTGTTCGGTTCAGTTCAGGATGCAAACAAACCCTGCCACATGGC
The DNA here is from genome assembly GCA_036571765.1 of Plecoglossus altivelis. NCBI lineage: Eukaryota > Metazoa > Chordata > Actinopteri > Osmeriformes > Plecoglossidae > Plecoglossus > Plecoglossus altivelis. Next base: position 13,405,801 of record BROE01000007.1, read on the forward strand.
GCACTGTCTGCAATAATGTGGATTATTACAGATACTGTCGTTTGTTGAATATTTTTTCGCTGTCAGAAACAGCAGTCAGAATGTGCGCATTGCTCAAATGTGCAGCTTTACACTTTGCACAAGTTGCATGCACTGTGAAGTGCCGAAAAGAGAATATTTGAATAATTCAATATTGTCCAACATCATGCACATCATGACACATTTACATGGACTGTTATGAAGAGAACTGTTCAATCATAAGAGAAAGGTTATGTAAGCACAAGGATCTTAAATTTATAAGTGTTACTATAACTATAGTGATTGAGCTCATTTTTGTCTAGTCTCTACCAGACGTTTAATTGTATTGATGTAAATACCATATGTACTGTGTCTTTAACACGAATAAATAAAGAAATGTTTTATAGTAGGTTGAAATCAAACTTCTAACAAAGGATTCATTTAGATTTTTAGTTTCTTTTTAAAGATTTCTCATCACTAAATTTGTCTGTAATGACGATTGAAGGTGACATTAGCATCCGATTTAAAGGGATGGAGAGCTGTTTTTCAACTCCCGCTACACATGTAGACTATACCCCTTGCATATCAAGAGCAGTTTCAAAACTATCCTTGTGACCAATGAAGGTCAATTCAAATTACATTTAATTTCCCGAGGCTTTGGTCTGGTGCGTTTGCATGATGTCAGATGGCTTTAATAAGCCAACTTCCCTTCTGAAAGCCCAATTAACACATCCGTAGATAGGAATTATCGAGAGCACTCGAAGACCAGGATGAGAATGAGAAACGGACAAGTTAGACCACAGCAGAGAGCAAGACATAACGATGACCAGCGGGGCCCCTCCGTGAGTGCTGTATTCCTCACAGTTGGGTACAGTTGGTGGTAGCATCGTCGACTAGCAGCCACACCACCGAACTTAATCGTTTCAGACAGTGCAGACGCACTGCAAAGGTCAACGTGCCACTAGGAACTTGTTTAGCCATTGGAAACAAGTCGTATGCGATAGCCTGTCCACATGGATGCCTGCAAGCATCGGAGAAAGGCCTTCACTTAGCCTAGCTAATGAATTTGAGGATAATTGTGTTAGCATTCGCAGCTGCAAGGTCTTGGTTTTCGGAAGACTTTTATCTTACACTCCGTGATTCGTCACGGCACAATAATTGGTCCGTATATTTTTGTAGTTTGCAGAGGTAATAGTTAAGCAAAAATGATAAAGGATTAAATCCAGTAAACTCCTACTTGGTCGAATCAACGTAATGCGTCGACGAAAAACCGAGTAGGAAATGTAAGGAGAAAGTGTAGCGAATGGATAGCAGCTGTCTGCATATCGTGTGTTAAATCTTCTCCAGTTACGCTTTCTCATCGTAGACTAATATCGGTAATATGAGCGGACTGTAACTGACAACCAGCCCACTCTCTCAACTATCTTGACGTACCAATGTCTTATCTGAACGACAGTTAAGATCCGAGAGTTGATAGCTACGATGCAAACTTGATTACACGGCCTGTACATCAATAGCAACGATAGGACTGAAGCTAATGCTTGTGAGCTTATGTTTTCTTCTACGGCTCGAAGTCAAGACGTGGCAATCAGACGGTAACAAAGCACAATATTCCTATTTATTAACGTTAGAAAAAAACGTTAATCTCCGCTCTATCCTGTGAAGGGATTTATTGTCGATGTATCACAGTAGGAGTGGGAACTGGTGAATGCATGTAGTCTTATACAGCTATTGCTGCTTGAGAAATAATAACCTGGTTTGCATCAGCAGACACCTCTGGATGGACAGCTAAGTCGAATGTAGGTCACACATGATCCCCTAAGGTTAAAAAAGATAGAAATAATGAATGCAGCAGCAAACAAAATGGTAGGTTTTGATGTTTGAGAGGAGTTCGGATTTGAATAATTCCCACGATGGGTTTAGATGATTTAGATAAGATATGTTCTCATTATAATGCCCTGAGTCGGAAGATGAACCGCTAGTGTCGTATCTTTTAGCGAAGCAGAAGGAACTGGCGCTCTGGAACGGGGAACCCCAGAACCAGCAGAGAGGTCTTGATCTGATGATTAGAACCCTTGACAGCTGACAGCACTGGGATACTCCGCGCTCTGTCAGATCTAGGTCTGAGGGAGATGGGAACAAGATTGTCTTCTCACTGTCAGATCACACAGCAGGAGAGGATCTGTGTGTGTGTGTGTGTGTGTCTCTGTGTGTCTGTGTGTGTCTGTCTGTGTGTGTGTGTGTGTCTCTGTGTGTGTCTCTGTATGTTTCAGAAAGGAAAAATATCTGGATAAAGAACGGAAACAGATGTGTTTGTGTCTGCTGCGAACATTAGTGTGTGTTTGATGTTTACTTAGACTCAGAAAGTGGGACAGTATTATGGGGGATGTACAGTCGGTCTGTTCATATTTTGTGTGCTGAGCAACATTATTTGCACACATTTGTCCATGACGCCATCTGGTAAATATGTTAGACAGCTGGTTCTGTCAGTTTTAACTGTACCAAGAGGACGAGGTCACTCAACGCTGACTAGACAAGACTATGACCCCAGCTGAACCCTAACAGACCTTTGCAGGATCGTCCACAGATATGGATGAGAACACTGGAGGGATAGAGCGTTTAATCAGAAGGTTGCCGGTTCAATTCCCTGCCGTGCCAAATGACGTTGTGTTCTTGGTCAAGACACTTCATCCGACTTTCCTCAGGGAGAATGTTCTCGTGTAAGACGCTAAGACGCCCTGCATAAGAGCGTGCGTTAAATGATTAAAACGGGAACATCCTGTGTTGGACCGTTTGAATAACGTTGCACTGTAATTCCATTGTAAACGTTGAAGTGGATGTGTGTTCAGGCGTGGCGTGAAAGCTGCGTATTTATAGGGTGAGGGTCTACGCAGAGGGACATGTGCGGTCGTGTGTCTGTTGTTAGAACTGTCTAAATTCTACCGGAGCCAGAAAGATACTCTCGGGCCGTCTGACACCGTTTCCATAGCAACCGAGGCGAGCCCAATTTAGAACGTTTCTGAAATTTACATCGTGGCCAGTTTATCCTGTGCATTCGGGGCTGTGAAAATAATCAACTTCTCTATTATTGTGCCTGCCATTCGATTGCGTTTGTGGCCACTTTTTGTAAATACACATTGGCCTGTGTGTGTATGTTCTGTTTGCCTGTGTGTGTGTGTGTGTGTGTGTGTCCCATGGTCCCTACAGACAAAGCAGCAGAACAGAAGCTCTCTTCTCTGTAGGGCTTGTTTATCTAACCGTTTCCTCCTTGCACATGATCTGGTGCTGTCTGGATCCTAGGCCGGCACAGTTACTTTCCAGACAGCCCGCTATATTTCTGACACGCATGTGTCAATCTTTTGTTTACGAAAGGAAATAAGAATCATCCACACATCCATTACGTTTCTGAGTTGATTCAACAGCTTGCATGGATCCCGTAAAACACTGTAGTCTGAATCCAGTTTTATCCCTGTGTGAATCCAATTATCCCACCGAATTAACTAGAACTACAACAGCTTGCCTTCGTCTGCCGAGTAGATCCTTCTCCCTCTTTGAAGTCTGTAAGCTGGAAGAGGCTCTTGCCACCAACACTTGTCATCCTCTATGACACCTCAACTCTGACGGCACCAATGAGCTGTTGCTTTCATTTCTGAAGACTTTCGTCTTGCTACAGTCAGGGATGCTGCTACAGGTTTTTGGTTCCTCCCTGGCTAATTTGTCCTCCAGGTCCCCAAGTCTCAAATCCTCCAGGAAGGTAAGGTGCTCCACTGGGTCCCCAGTGTGATCAGGGGCCTTAAAATCAGCCTAAGCCCCCCTCCCCCCCCTCCCTCCCTGCCCCCTCCACCATCCTCCTCCCTTCCCGCCTCCTCCCTTCCCATTTTCAATTTTCACAAAACTCTTCCAACTTTTCAGACCCCCCCCCCCCGCATAAGCACGTCTTCAGCCAACCCTGGGGCGACTGAACAGAACCACCCAAATAATCCTCAACAAATGAATAAACACGACGACAGAAACCGCACACCCTCACCGATTGTGTATTCCACGCCGGCGCCTGTTCAGAAGTGGCTGACGGTCCCCGAGGATGTTGCTGAAGAGATGCTCATAATTGCGGTCTTTACTTTTAATTACCCTCTAATGAATCTGGGTAACGACAGGCACAGTGAAATATGTACAGCTGTGACATGAATTACAGTCGGTGGGAAAAAATGAAGATAATTCAGGACAGTCTAATTCTCTGATTACAACTGGGCCCCCATGTACTGATCGCCAGCTGGTCATGATGATATGGTGGTGTACATAGGCATTCTCTTGATTCGATTATCCTCAACTCTCTCTTTGTGATGCCACTTATGCCTCTATATACCTCTGGAGGATTCAGCTGGTTGGTGGATTGAAACAACGCTTATATAATCCTTTCGGATGATGTATGTAAATATCCTTGTTGTCTGGTGCTTTTGTGGCGTATTTTTACGGCATTAAAACTACCGACATGTCTACGGTTTTCAATTTACAGACGTCTTGAAAAGGCGGGTCATCATTCAAGCCTGAAATGTTTGTGTTTGCTTCGTCTGCAGTGATGGAGATTGGTAGAGCTAATCTGGGACACTAAACGTTGAGAGATTCTCTCAACTGTGCCCCCATTTCAGCAGAACGGGGAGGACAAGGTTGGGCCTCAGCATTTTCTGTGTGCTCAGAGAACAGCTTCAGCAAGTCCTTTAGCCTGTACAGAAGTCAGTGTTTACAGTTATCATCTATACCGAAACTCACATTTGATGTAATTATGGTGCACGGAGTCTGGACCTGGCAGGAGTTGGAGACCCCTTGATCTGTCCTGAAACAAGCTCTGATACACCCTCTCTTCTCTTGGTAGCCCTGCATCCCTGCTTCAGACACTGCACTCCTAAAAACAAACCTCATCTGATGGTCAAAGCAGTCGCATTGTGTCTAGCCACAACACACACGAGTACATCAGAATCTTAGAACCTTTTCTAAGTCAATGTGCACCTACCTGTGTTACACTACCTGTGTTACATGACCTGTGTTACACTACCTGTGTTACACTACCTGTGTTACACTACCTGTGTTACACTACCTGTGTTACATTACCTGTGTTACATTAACCTGTGTTACACTACCTGTGTTACAGCTTGGTTAGACAAATGCACAGGTTACGCTCCAGCTGCAATAAAACTTGTTTATTGGCAATGATCCAACACAGTAGATTGTTCCGGAGGGTGGTGAGTCTTTGTGATGGTCTTCTCCTGATGTCCACTCTGCCATGCGAGTTCCAGCCAGGTAAAAAAAGCCCTCGTCCGTAACGGTCCTGAAGTTGTCCGGGACAAAGTGGGCCAGCTGACCTGCAGGACAGAAGAACCAAGAGGCAGGAAACCAGAACAACCAGAACATCATCACTCTTCAGAACATGTGTCCAAGTGTCCTTTACCAAGACACTGGACTCCAAGCTGCCTGTGAATGGATAAAGAAGGAGTGTAATGTAAAGCAAAGTGCCTTGGGTGCCAGGATAGGCAGCTGTGGCTGGAGGCTAGAGAGAGAGTTCTATCCCAACTCCTCCAGGCCACTTGTCCAAGTGTCCTTTACCAAGACACTGGACCCCAAACAGGTGAAGAAGAAGAGTAATGTAAAGCGCCTTGTGTGCCAGGAAGGGTGGCCGTGGCTCAGAGGCTAGAGAGAGAGTTCTATCCCAACTCCTCCAGGCCACTTGTCCAAGTGTCCTTTACCAAGACACTGGACTTGACCAATGGGCAGGCGCCTTACATGGATGAGTGTGTGTGTGTGTGTGTGTGTGTGTGTGTGTGTGTGTGTGTGTGTGTGTGTGTGTGTGAGAAGGAATGTATAGAGGAGGGAGAAAAAGAAAGCTAAGCTATAGATAATTATATTCTACTGGATGGGTACAGATCAGTTGACCATCCTACTGTCTCCCAGACATCTTGAATGTCTTGGCGATGGACTTTCGCATCGCCCGGAACATTCTTACGGGAAGACAACGTCTAGGTGGCTCCTGGTTAGTCTCATGGTCTTCTGACTGCTCCAGATTTTGTGACTCACCACACTCGGACCCTGTGACAAAACAACATTTTAGAATTAGAAGTTCGGCTTTGTCAAAGTAATGCAAAACTAGCCAAATCTCCAGGATTACTTAGTGATTCATTAAGAATAGCAGCCAGTGGTGGTCTCTCACCAGGTGTGACGTGAGCGCTGGCAGGGAGCTCCTCCTGGGCTGAGGGCTTCTTGGCCTTAGTCTTTCTCTTCAGAAACTGCAGGAGAAAACACAGAACATGCAGGACTCTATGGACACTTGATGACAACATCTCTCAGTCCACCAAAGCAGCAGGATTTAGAACAACAACTGCCACTCAGTCCCAGCAATGCTTCTACATTTCGTTCTTGCTCCATCTCATGAATAACTGATCAAGGTTATTCATTCTGTACTCAGATATTCTATAAGCTCTGCTGTCTATAAGCTCTATCACACAAATAACCTACCTTGATCTTGAAGATCTTTGATTTCTTAGGCAGGCTCCACCACTTTGAGCGCGTCTTCAGAGTTGTGGTCTGTCCTGCCGAAGTCGATGCCATCTCCTCATCATTACTGGCCACCTCAGGGATCATATCAGGTGAGGCACGAGGGAGCGAAGGCTTTCGAGAGAGCTTCTCACCTGCTCTCTTCATGGCCTGCCAGAGAAAACTGCCTCTGGTTGCACACCATTTCCTGATCTTTCCCCCATGCTTGCCATGAGCCCGGCTGGCCTTGGTTGTAGGCGGGCTCTGTGGTTGTAAGAAGACCAAGGTCTCCTGGACCTCCGGTGTTCTGAGTCCAGTCTCTGGTGGTGGACCGTCGATAAACAAGGACCGGTAGATATGCGAAAATGACATCTCCGGATGCCTTAGGATCAGCGAATGATCCAAGATCGATGAGATTCCTTCTACAATCTCATCTATTTCCAATTCTTCCATGCCCTTGCTAATGCATGCCAACATTTGCTCATTGGCCAGCTGCTGTAGTTTTGTTAGACCAATGTTGCATGCGCTTTCCCGATAGCAGAACTCACTCGCTATCGCTCTACATGCTGTCGTTACCGTGTCCACCGACCGGACCAACAGAAGCCTGATCAGAGAGGAAGGCAAACTTTCCACAGACGTCTTATTTAACACGAAGACGCTCCCGTCCACCGTCACAAAATCACAATCGGACGACTCTCCCATGGTGGAAGCACTCGCTAGTCGGGAGGCTGCCTGAAAGACCATTTCTTTCGATAGATCGGAGAAATCTGGCGTATTCCATCCTGTGATATAGGAGCTTCCTCTGCTGCTTGATGGCTGGTTGTCCAGCAACTCTACGGCACTTTTCACTGAATGAACAACCTCATTGACCAGGTCACTGGCCAGGGAATGAAGAGAGTGACCGGGCCCCAGAGAAGGGATTGTAATCAGATCCTTGATTAGCGACTGACTGGATGTAGTGGGCGAGCACTCCTCCATGCATGGGCCAAATTGCTCTTCCAGCTTCTGCTCTACAGCCTTGACAACATTGGTTTTTGGCATGGCGGACAGTAGCTCTCCCAAGGACCTTCCAGACGACAGGCTGCTGCTGCTCCTTGAAGTTCTCAGCAGCGATAGAGTCTGCACGTGATCACAGACAGCGGAGAGGAAGTACCTAACACAAGACAAGCTTCCAGGTAGTTGTGCTTCCGGGTGGAGTGTGGCCCAAGTTGCTAAGATGTTCTCAATGACACCCACAATCACTTCAGCTGCCACTGAGTCCATATCAGCCTTGGCTTCGGACACCAGCTGCTCCACTTGGCTGTCCGCGTCCGCCTGCAGCATGGCGGAGACCTTGGTCAGCATCTCCTCAGCTAGCAGCTCGGTAGCTGAGGAGATACTGCTGCAGGTCTGTGCACCAGGAACATTTTGGGTGGCGTTCAGGTCAAGCAGCAGATTTGGCAGCTTGTCATAAATCATCTTCAACAACTCAGTGACCAAAGAGACGGGCAGCTTTCTGCAGTTTGGCAAGGATGAGGAGCAGGCTTTAATGGCCTGCTGGTTGTCAGACGTGGTCCTGCTGCTGGCTGCGGTGGGGGACGGCATTCTCTGAAGTCCACAGACACCCTGGGAAGTGGACGCAACTTCCAGGGTTTCCAGCTGGTGCTCCTCTGGCCCAGTGGAAGGGGCTAAAGGAAGGGGTTGAACCAGGTGCAAGTCTTCTGAACTAGGAGCCCTCACAGGTAACACCCTGATGATGGTCTCTTTCACATTCTTGGGTCAAAGGGAAAAAAGGAGCTGAATGTAAGTGAGAGACAATCTAGCTTCTGATTCTGTACATGTAGCAAGCAGAGACACATAGAGACACAGAAAGACAAACACACACCTGGGTCTCCTCCATCTTGTCAAGTTCTTCCTTGTCTCCTAACAGACTCTCCTCTCTTCCGTCGTTCACCATAAGTGGAGATGAGTCCGTCTTGTCCTGCTCCATATCTCGTCCTTGTTTTGCAGTTGAGTTCAATGGATCAATTTCACACCTGGACCCCCTGAAGAGACAGACTTTTCCAAAGAACACAGAGAATATAGTCACTTTTTCAGAATAATCTTAATATCTAACCTACATATCTAAGGACATTGTCTTGGAAATTTAAACCTTGACACAGCTTGAAAAAGTTGTAAGGGGAAAAGCAATCGTACTATTTACTTACATTATAAAACTTCTGTTGTTCCAATATGAATTCCTCAATGTGAAAGCGCCAGTTGATGCAAACCCTTATCCAGAAAACTGTTCGAACACTGAGATAACAGTTTATTTTATTAATTGCGTCATAATACTGCAAACGTCATAATACAGCAGACGTCATCAAACAGCAGATGTCAAAATTTGAAGACGGTGCTATTTACTTCTCCAAATAACATCGACAGTCTACAACAGCGTTTCACGATTAATGTATTAATTCTCTACCTTTATATCTCATCGTCTTACAAATTGAAACCTTGCAAAAGTTGTAAGGTGCAAAACAATCTGAATATTTACCTACTTTAACAAAGAAATCACCCACAATATCTCCAATTTATGTATTACATAGCTTCATATCTCCGAGGAACACCGTTTTGTAAATCGAAACTTGAAAAAAGTTGTAAGCTGTAAAACAATCCGAACATTTAACTTACTTTACAATAGTTCAGTGTTTCAATATGACTTCTTCAAGGCTTTCAAAAACGCCGTAGAAATCCAAATCCTGTTCCAAGAAATTTTTCGACAACAACTAAGAGCAGTGGTTAGAAACGTATTTTATAATGTATTTGGTGAAATACGTCATAATACAGAAAACGTCATCGACGTTCTGATTCGAGTCTAGGCCAGGGGTCGACAACTTCCTCCATCAAAAAGACACTTTAGCTCCTCTCCCACTAAAATAAAATGGATCTGGAGCCGCAAAGTTATTTGACCCCTAAAATTAAGATAACATTATGCATATATAAAATAACTATCGTTTGTTGCAAATATAATATCATATAACTTCAAAAAGAAAACGGGCTACATTTTGTTGCTGATGTTACCTGCTATTATAAAGGAAACAACAAACTAGCTACCATAAAACTAGCAACAGTAGTCCACTTCACGAAAGCATTAGCTCTGATCAGCTTTCCGCTGAAGTTCCGAAACCGCTTTTTCATTCAATTCCAACTTTGTATTTTTCTGCAAATGCCGCGTGTTTGTTCTGGTCTTTTAGCATAATTTTATGCTGTCTGATCATTTCTTGTCACTGAAGTTGCATACTGTACATGTAAGTCAGCATCGTCGACAGTGAAAGCAAATGCATCTGTCCACGCAGAATTAAACTCTTGATGGGATTTATCCATGGTTAACTGGTCGTCAAAAACACATTATCAGCCAACTGAAGTGGGGAAAGACAGCAACAGTCTTTGCAGGATGGGACGCATAGTTTGGTTGACAACATATTAAAAGATTTTTAACAGTATGTTATGATTGTCACAGTATCACATCGACCTCCGATGTAAGAGGGAGCCACAGCAGAAGTTTTAAAGACCCGCATGCGTCTCCACAGACGCCGGTTTCCGACCCCTGGCCAACACCTTCACTCGTTAACCGAGGATCTTGACACGTCATTCACACCACCAGCATTTCACGACATTCATTCCACCGCAAGCTGACAAAGACGTCTTGCTACTGACGTATAATACACCTTTCATCGCAGCACTGTTCACAACTCGTCCCAGTGTCTGCTAGCACGTGTGAACTAAGACACCCTAGCACACACACAGACAGTGACCTCATTGCTCTGACTCCGCTCTCAGTGCCAGACACTGGCGCTTACATACGTAACTAGCTGTGACCTCACCACAGGGACCTGTTGATGATCTATTCCTGACAGAAAGAGCCAGATCGGTTAATGGCGCTGCACTACGGTCGTGCCTCTTAGCTTTTGTACAGTGATCGGAAAAAACACGCGGGACGTACTCTCGACCACCAGACAGTTTGTTGAGAATGTTCTGTCTGTCAAGATAAAAGGAACGTTGTAGTTGTGGGAAAACGATAAAGCTGTGCGACACTAACACATGCTTTCCGCTTTGCTGCACGCAGCGAGCTAATCGAACACTGTGAATGACTCTTTAACACATACGTACCTACCCCAGGGAACAGTGAATCATTCTTGCACCGCTGAGAAGCTGTGAGTAATGTTGACAACACAGCAGATCGGTGTCAACAGCCTAGCGGCGTTTCATTGATGAAAAGGTACGTTGTTCGTCTGTTTAGGAGGCGGGTAGTTCGATGGAGGACATAGTCACTTTTTTTTCTGACTGTGACCCCCACACTTCTTTTGTGCACTCTACTGTCTTGTTGCCTAGGCAATCGTAATCCATCTCTATCTTCAATCACAGGATATGACGATGTAATTTTAATCAAACTGTTTAAACAGAGGGAACTCTCATAGGATCATAGATTACTTTTAGCGCTGACAAGATTTTTCATTTCCTGATTAGTCTCTTCCCATAGAAGACACAACATGAATGGGGATGAGATACTATTTATTATCTCCGTGGTGATATGGCACGCAGGTGAAGACTTATTCAGTGGCTGGTTTGGCACCAAGGACAACCGATGATGTCTTTAATTATCCCTCACTAAAATAAATTGCATTCCTTTGAAGAACTTCTTGTGTTACGCATATCAACCAGTGCATACTGAGTACAAAGACCCATCTTGTTAACTGGTAATTCTGTCACAAAACACAACCAAAGAAAAAAGTAATGAATTAATCCAGGCCTGACACAGAACAGTGATAAAAGCGTTTCCTTCTTTGAAATTAGCTCAACAAGCTGTTAAAGAGTGCAACGTCTGTTCTGTTGGATGACCGCTTGGGACAAGGCGGTCCCAAGTGGTCACTGCTGTGGGCAAACATGAAGGTCACGGTCACCGTAACGCCTTATCACAGAGCAGATCTTGCAGCGCATTCATCAGATCATGACATTTTGCCCCACAGCAGAGACGCCTTAGCAAGTCTCACCAGGGACGTGGTTTCAGGTCTGCGTGGAACTCTGCTTGTCTACAGAACCTCATGCTGCGCTGCCCTATCAGTATTTAAGATATTCTGAGAACAAAAGCCATTTTTTGTATATATATTTTTTTATTTTTCTCACGGATTGTTGACGTCAAACCAGGTCTTAGTCATTCCCCCATAAACTTTGCTCTGCGCTTGAAATGACAGAACCTTTTTTTTTTTTTTTTAAAGGGGACTGGAAGCCGTGCGATTCAAGACGTTGTTCTGAAGGTATCGATGTCATTAGAGAAAGAGCTCTCTCATGTTCTTCCCCGATTCGCTGTTTCCTTGTACTGATGCAGGGGATATGTAGAGCACTCTGTGTTGTGGTGAAGTCTTTTGTGATGGGTGAGTCTTGTGAACCAGACTGGTTAACAAGCTGGTACAGCAGAAAGGATGTTCTAGACAACGGTGACACAAAACAAGCTGACTGGAGCTAGCCATGGTGATTCTAGAAGCATTGCTTGAACGGCAGGTTTTCACGTCTAGAGTCAGATGTTCTTACAAAACCTGCACTACACATATAGTTACAAACAGGAATGTAATCAGTGTTATGGTCTGCATTCCAACTAGCCTTAAACACCTTCCTGAATCTAGCTTGAGTTGGCAGAACTTGGAAAGCTGTTACTCAAGGGAAGAAAACAATGAGTGATTTCAGAGTCATATCTAATTTAGGAGGTTACAGATCAAACTATTCCATTTAAGTTGCAGAGCAAAGATCTTCAACACCCATTAGAAATTCCGCGGAAACAGAAGTCAAAAATACCCTCGTCATTAGGCCCGGGATCCCGAGGTTAAGTTTCAATACTTTAATTCCAAGCAACTTTAATGAAGAAGAAAAAAAAAAACAATAACAGCTTCATCAACTGCCAACCGAATCAAGTGACCGGTGTCAAGCACTGAAGCTGGACTAAACCAGCAGACATAATTACAATATGTTTGTGCTGTAACACAAGCAGGTTGCGCAACACTCCATGGGTGGCAGAGGTTGATCAGATTTGGATTGTGTTACATAAACTGTTTGTTAGTCTCCAGATTGCCCATTAAGATGCTGTGTAATAGGAGGTAATATGAGGGGTGGTTAATTATTCTAAAGGCCTGTGCCAGTTAGAGTAGAATCTGGATTAGTTTAGAGACAGCCATGGCAACGGGGACTAGAGAGGTTCAAAGTTGAAAATATATGACATTTAAATTGTTTATGTTTTGACATGCTCTGGGGTTTTTTCGTATTTGTGTGACTGGGCTAAAGTCACGAGCACTAAAGCGACTTTCATCCTCAGAGCAGACTGAAGCATGTGATTCTGAACAGTGACAGCCAATCAAGAGTTTGGATTTTTTCTCTCATAAACAATGTTCAACGCACAGAAGTGACCAGCATAAAGTGATTTATGGAACACCTAAAGTTACATAATTCATATAATTCTTAAGTGTTTCAAACCATTTTATATCAGCAAGCCTGAGGCCACGCTTAAGAAGCTCACCCTCCCCCCTTTTTAGTTTGCATTTAAATTATACCATAATTAATTCATAGTTAAGGGATCACATAGAGATCACCTTCACGATTAAACACTGTCAGTATGCCTCACCCAGTGAATCTAATTAGCATGTTTGAACAAGGCTTGTTGAGGCACGCATTGTTAAACGATTCAGGAATTTCGCACCTGACATCGAACGGACATTTTTCTCTCTGACCTTTTCCGCTTCGACCCTTTGTCTCATCGTCGCCAAGTAATTCAAACACTCTGCCAATCACCGAACCTCTTTGCTCCTCGTATCCTACGAACCGCTCTGCGAGTGTACGGCGATATGATCTGTTTTTCCGTCTCCAATGGGATCGCTCGATCGTTCAGTAAGTAGACGGCGCAATTATCTCCGGAAAAGTGGAGCGACTGTGTATTTAACTTCTCCTTCTTGAGAAAGAAGTCAGTCTTTTGTAGCCACCCCTATGCTCTGAAGCAGACGGCTAGGACACATCAGCACGTACTGGGATGAAGCCATTGGCTGTTGAATATTGATACATGTATGCCACATGCTGCTAAACCGTTTGAGGGAGGTTTGATTTGTGTGAAGATAATGGCAGCGAATGTGACATAACGTCTTTGTGCTTTCTGGTACACATGCTGTTACGGTCAAATTGTACAGCTCTGTACAATCTTATACAGCAATCAACACCTCCATTATCACCAAGCCAGCCTGCAAAGGTAAATGACGATATTAGTTGTCATAAAGGTATTAAAGATGGTTAAAACCGTTACAAACTGCCCTTGATAGTTCTTCCAAGGTGGCAGATGTTGTTCAGAATACCAGACGAAAAGGTGTTTTTGCAGGATTATATCAAACATGGCAGAATATCTTTTACTGCTGCTACACTATTGATCTCCAAGACATGTATACCCACACAACACCACTAAAAAGTACGCACTCACACAAACACATACATATGCTCTCTATTGCCATGGAAACAACCAGAGTTTGTCACACACACTGTAGATACCAACACAACATCTCTACCTTTCACAGTCATCCATTAAGTCTGTTCTAAGTCTGGTCTATTAAATGATTCAACCCTATTCAATGACTTTCGACTGCACTGCTTTGCTATTGCATTGGGAATATAGCCTGGCCATAAATATTAGAGCTATCTGAAAACAGGTAGGGGGGATGCTAAATTAGAGCGCAACCCAGTCCTGCTGTGCCAGCTATTTTAACTCATTTCCAAGGAGATGTTTCTATTATGGGATGGCGGTAGCTTTTTGCTGATCTGCTCCACCTGGGCGTGAGGAAGACTCTAGTGACCTCAGCAGTGATGAAGTTATTCAAGTGTAACAGCTCGCATTGAAACCCTTTAAATATTTCTTGGTAAACGTGTGCCCTCTGACAATCTTCCCCGCAGGTATAATGGTAATCATTTGTTTCAAAGCACTTTTATTTGTTTAACAACCACCTCCATACACGCTGTATGTATGCTGAAGGAGAATATGAAAAGAGAAGAGCTTTGTGCCTAAGCGATCTCCACCACCTCCACACCTCCACACATCTTCTGTCGACGGCCCTTGGATTTCAAACACTTTGTAATCACGCTTCATCTGTATTTGTTTTGCCAAAATACACACAAACATACCCTCGCTCCATTTCTCATTCAATCCAACACCAGCCACTCTGGGCCCCTCCCACAATTAAATTATTCTTTCCCCCCTTTCTCCTTGTCAGTGTTCATTTACATGTTCCCCTCGGTTTCCCTTTTCTTTCCCTCTCTCTCTTTTTGGCTGTCCCCCTCCCCCTTCCTACCCTCTGGGGGAGTACTCTGGCTTCATGAATACATCTGCGTCATCCTGCCTGGGAAACTGCGTCAACCTCACTTTAGGAATCTGGACGAAGAAAGGGTTTCTTTCCTAGATCAAGAACCCTGCAAGCCAGGAACAAACAAGGCACAGAAACACTCAGGACGTTTTCCAGGAGGGAGAGCTGGCGCGAGGAAGTAGGAGGGAAGGAAGGAGACATGGAGGGAGGGGAGATGGGGAGTACGTTAGGGTGACAAACTCCAAATAGTTGAAAGTGAGGAGCAGGGAGCTGGAAGAAGGAAGGATGAATGGAGTGGAAGAAGGAAGGAAGGAGTGGATGAAGGAAGGAAGGATGGAGTGGAAGAAGGAAGGATGGAGTGGATGAAGGAAGGAAGGAAGGATGGAGTGGAAGAAGGAAGGATAGAGTGGATAAAGGAAGGAAGAATGGGGTGGAAGAAGGAAGGATGGAGTGGATGAAGGAAGGATGGAGTGGATGAAGGAAGGAAGGAAGGAAGGAGTGGAAGAAGGAAGGAAGGATGGAGTGGAAGAAGGAAGGATGGAGTGGATGAAGGAAGGAAGGAAGGAAGGATGGAGTGGATGAAGGAAGGAAGGAAGAATGGAGTGGATGAAGGAAGGAAGGAAGAATGGAGTGGATGAAGGAAGGAAGGAAGGAGTGGATGAAAGAAGGAAGGATGGAGTGGATGAAGGAAGGAGTGGAAGAAGGAAGGATGGAGTGAAGGAAACTGTGTTGTTGTCAAGGAGGGAGGGGTTGAAGCAGAGAAGGAGGACTGGCACTTCCTTTCACAGGAGGACAAGCTTCCCCCTGCAGGCCTTTTTGCTTGAAGAGGGATGTAGCGCGATCAAAGAATCTTTCCACTGCCTGTCCAACACCAACCTGTGAAAGTAACAGAAATTCCCTCCGACAAACACCAGAACACCATCTGTCGAAAAATGATCCACCTCAGACAGCTTTGGTAGGCCTCTACTTTTGTCCGTCCTTGAACTCTAAACGTGACATGTCATGTGGTACTAATATTAACAACATTCATATATTCATGCTCATAAGCAAGGAAGCAGCGTGTTGAGGTGCGTTGACATGTTTGTGCATAATGCTAATCCCTCCATTCCACTGGGTTCTCTTACAGTAGACTTCGTTCGATGAGCTGACAAAAGTGTAACATACTCTGGCAGTGGACACCATTAGTGGGATTTCCGCATTAATAAGTAGCAGTTCAAACAGAGAGCGAGAAAGAGAGAGTGAGAAAAAAAACCTTGAAACTGACAACTAGTGTGTTATTATTGCTTGGGGACTTATCTCTCATTAATCACCCGCTTTTATCTTCAAAGGCCTATCAGCTCCTAGATATGAAAGAGAGGAAGAAGACTTTGCATTTCTGTCCTTTCAATGACTAGGTATTTCAATCCCTTTTTGCAAAGGAAAAGCCAGCAGGAAATATTTAGCGGTGCTTGTTTGATTACCAGCCTATTGAGCCACCGATTTCATAACAAAACACTGATTGGTGATGATTTCTTTCTCCTCCCCGATCCAAAGCGTTTGTGCGAAATGTCTACGCTAGACTTGTTCCAGTCAGACGTTGCGTTTCATGGAGTCTGGCACACGTTCCAGACCTGTCCACATCAAGGAACGGTGCATTTCTAATGAGCAGGTACACTTGAGTCCCCAAATGCCCTCTCTCCCCCTCCTCCAAATGACCATATTGAAATCTTAAAGAGTTAATTGAAAAAAGGATGTTCGCATTCCTGAGATGGATCCTTCTGGGGACATTACCTGAGGTGGCTTGCAGCTGAGTACTAAATCTCAGGGGAAACATGTTTTTAACGAGGCCTACTCGACGCTCAAATTAATTTACCCACATTGATGGCTGACTTCCCCTCTCTACAACAGCCCCCTGCCAACCCCTTTTCTCTCTCTCTCTCATCTCCTCATAATATGCTGCTCTTTATTAGAAAGCTGGGGCTTATGTTGGAAAATGCCATCTGTTCCTGGCATACTGACTCATAGCAGTGGTTCTGACAGGATGCTAAAAATAGCAATATTGGCATGTGGATGGGAAACGTACCCAGGTCTTGATATTGTAAAAGCAGATATAACCCATCTGCCCATGCAAATACCCACTTGTGATAATATCAGGGTATGACTGGGAAAACAGTGATGTGACATTTTTATTTTTGAAAGAAAAAGATTGAGGTCGGAAGATGATAAGCAACCTTGGATGTGAGAACACAAACATTTCCTCTTTTTTTTTTTTTTACTATTCCTACTTTAAGGAAGGCACAAACAGTGGTTACCATGGGTAACCTCCACCTAAGCAGCACTGATCTAGTATATTGTACTTCAGGTTCTTCAGTTTATCCTTCCAGAACAGTGGATTTTCTTCCTTCGCTCGGCAAAGTACGTCTGTGTCATTGTCTGTGTCTGAGTCATTGTCTGTGTCTATGTCTGTGTTCGTAGAGGAAGCAGAGCTGGTCCAGATCTCTCTGTTTGTGCCTGTGTCCATGACTGTGTCTATGCCTGTGCCTGTGTCTATGCCTGTGTCTATGTCTGAGTCCTCAGAGGCAACAGTGCTGGTCCAGATCTCTGTGTTTGTGCCTGTGTCTATGCCTCTGTCTATGCCTGTGTCTATGTCTGTGCCTGTGTCTATGACTGTGTTTGTGCCTGTGTCTGTGCCTGTGTCTATGTCTGTGCCTGTGTCTATGACTGTGTCTATGCCCGTGTCTATGTCTGAGTCCTCAGAGGCAACAGTGCTGGTCCAGATCTCTGTGTGCGAGTTCTTGTCTGACCCACTTTCCTGGGCCCACTGAGCGGTCCGACAGACCGGGTGATGGACAACTCACGGGTGAGCGCACACACACGTACACTGCAGTGCTTTACGATTTGTGTCTGTTATATGACCTTTACACGCACACGCATGCACGCTTATACTCTCGCAGCTGCAATCTGGGTCCATCTTCAAACCTTGTATTTCCTTACAGCGTGTACTTCAACAAACAGGCAGCAGCAGAACAAATGGGTGTTTGGGGAGGCTGAGAGATGGCTGATATGTTGATAGCTGCCATTCATCACAGGGGAGTTCAATAAAGCAGAATGATCCTGTATTCCATTATGCTATAGACAGTGATGTTTCTTTTTTGGTAATCCATCTCTTGGGTCTTCCACTGAGCAGACTTTAGAACAACAACAAAATAATTCTAGAATGTTGCAAAAAAAAAGAGTTTAATGCATCATATAACTTTATGGAATATTAAACTATTGTCGGTAAAGATTAAAGTGCCTTAAAATAGTCTGCACTGTCAATAGGACAGAGGGTAGTGAGGGGTAGGAGGGAGAGAGGGGCAGACGGACGTATGAACAGGCAGATAGAAAGACAGAGAAAAAGACATAGATAGAGAGATAGATAGATAGAAAACAAATTGTAGTCATTTAATAAAGTTTCACAAACAGCGTCTCTTTTCTCTTTTCCCGGGAGGGATGAGTCCTGTAGTCTCTCCTGGTTCTGGTCTCCAAATATTTCAACATCTGTGTCGTGATCGACCCCTTCTCTCCCTATGATATAACGAGGCATCTTTGAGTGCTCTTAACAGCCTTCTCCTTGATTACATTTCGACAACTCGTCAAGCACTTCTGATTGGACGGCACGGATATGGGTGAGGTTTAGGAGTTAGCGACCTTTCCGAACACTTGCTGTTCCAGCGCATTAATAATGTACATTTTGACATCCGTTCTGGTCTTTTCAAGATGTACACAGGTTGACCATGAAAGAGTACATTGCTCCTGAAGACCGTCATTGTTTCTCCAGGTCCTGACACTAAACTATATTTCTACCGGTTGGAATCGTAATTAACGAATAATTTAAACCTTAACGCTGATCTTGAGGGGTGAGAAAACGTCTGCTCGTAAAATCCTCATCCTGGTTAACTTATTTTCGTGTCTTGCTGATTTTCTCATTTACCTCTTTGTCTTCATATTATAAAATTTTCCTGTTAATTACAAATCTCAATTTTACCAGCATTTAATGGCAGTATAAGATTGAAAAAAGATGTGTGCACAGTAGTGCCAATGCCATCCTTGTTATAATCATCATTTGTAGTTAATTACACGCATAGCAGCAACGTCGACTGAACAGATCGCGTACAAGGCATTTAAGTCGTTCCGGATCAACATTTCTCCGGAATCGTACAGGCTTGCATGTGTTGGATGTGAGGGTTTTGCACGTGTCTCTGCAGAACAAGAGCCTCCTGCTTATCATTGCACATTAATTATTTCACAAGGTGCTTTCGTTGTTGTTTGAACTTCCAACTGGATTTTTCCATAACAAACAATGACTGTAGGGGAATCGTGATAGGGTTCTGAGTATATTCCTGAGTGGTTGTGTCTGTGTGTTAGTATGTAACTGTCCATTGGTCTGTGTGAGTGCATTCGTGTGTCTGTTTTGGCCTAGGATACCCGCCCTCATCAATAATGCGAATAGCATTCACTTATCAACATTAGCTTTAAAGTGAATTGGCACAGTCACCAAATTGTCAAAACATCTCAGGGCGTAAAACAACGAGAGAAAGAAATTAAAGGGAGAAAGAACGCAAAAAAACTACAGACTAGTCAACTGAAAAGACAACATTTTGAAGACTCGAACGTGATTAGTGTAAGTGCCGAGCCAACCAGCTGCACTTTTATTTGAAGAGGAATATTCTCTCGTCGCTTCCGCTGCATTCAACAAAGATAGTCTTCGTATTATTATTTTCCTCCTCACATATTCCCTTTGCAATGCATTGCTCGCTTTGTGACTGGAGAGAAATGCAAAAATAGACCCCTCATGGTGCAAATGAAGACATGATAAAAAGTTTTTTAAAAGATGGTTGGGAGACGGTAAAAGCGATCCAGTCTAATTGCAGTAACTCCTCATGCATACTGTATCAGCACACAGCTTTGTGTCTTAAGACTCCGAGCCTGCGGAAGCATCATTCCCAGTGCAGCAGAGGGGAAATGATGTGTGCCCAAAACGGAAAAAAAAGATTAAAGTATTTCATTTTATCGGCCCATCATTTTTTACAATGGCATGAAGCGAAATTCACAAGGAAAGCTTTTTCTCCTCAGGGTTCGTGCAGGGTGAGAACGTTTCAATTTTTTAACAGGACGACTTGCTGGGTCACGGAGTTCTCTGTGAGGAACCCAATTGTAAACAACGTGCGACAGTCTGACGTGTCTACAAGAGAGGGGTTAGGACACGGTGCGTTACATAATTCTTCATAGCAATTTCTTTCAAAACATATAATATATATTTTTATGAATCATTCGATAAATGGTTCTTGTCCAGTCCATTAACGTTTATAATTAAACCGAATCATTCGGGCAAGGGCAATTGACAGAAAACTCATATAGTTCTATTGCATTAGGTATTAATTATATTCAGGACGGAAGGGCAGACTGTGGTAGGTTGAGCAGTAATTGCCTGAGGGAACGGCAATGCGTCTTCAGAGTTGTTCGCTGAAGAGATTATCATAATAGAACAAACATTAAAGGAGGCAGTCAATGTTCATCTAGGTTAAAATACGTCTCTATCTTCCCTGTCAAGTCAAACTACATATACGCATGTTGATGTGAAGTTGTTCTCCGTTGACAAGTCAAGTTCACGATCATGTTTACGAGACGTTGTTTTGATTTGTAGACAGCTTGACGTCACGGTTTCCTGTGAACCTGTCGGTTGATGTACATGAACATGAGCCTATCTTTAGAGCAAGTCTGTCTGTCTCATCTGCTCTCATCTGTTAACTGCCACGTTGCCTCACAGCTACAGCACCTCCACCATCAGTGCTCAGATGTGGAGCTTCTTTTCACTTTTTTTTTTGTACCCTAGCTTATAGCCTTCGCATAATTCAAGCCTTGTTAAAGTGGGTTAGGCCTCTGTGGGCATAGAAGAGGGTTTCGTGGCAGGAAGTGTGGAGATTGGTAGACCTGAACATCGTCCTGTCTGTATCCTCCCTGCTACCCTCTCACCTTCATTTTGAGAGGAAGCTAACCATCATCTTTTATTTTGGTTGGGGACCATTGTTACTCTGTAAAACAAAGCCTTAAAGGAACACATGAAATTTACCATCCCAGTTTGATTTTGTGTTCTTCCCTGTTTCCTTAAACATTATGTAACACTACCAGTAGGTCGTTCTTAAACGTTACGCATAGTATGTAAAGTATATATAACACTTATGGTTGTGTAGATGTGGATATATTACAGTGGGGAGAGATGCGATGGTAGTTTCACTGTATGCGATTGTGACGATGGTAGGAAATGACCAGTAATTGGGTTTGCAGACAGATAACTGATGCTGGGAGAACATACCAGGTGGCACCTGTGACCGTGGGTATTAGCAAGTTCTCATTAATCTTATCCAGCAGAGATCTGAGATAGCATCTCCAGTCATTGCTGGCCAGTGCTATTCCAGTATACTCTGAGTGTCTTCTTCTTCCACCCAGCGGAAAAGAGAACCACACTGAGGTCCTGTAAATGACATTTTCACATCTTTCTCCGTCACAGGAGACGTGTCGCGGTTACTCATTCCCTCTTCCCGATGACTTATGCAAATGGGCCGAGGGGAAATGGTTGAAGCTCTCCGACGTTCTGGGAAAAGGCTGTGGGAGGAAAGGCAGAGAACGGTCTCTGAACCGACGTCTCATTTAACAAATACCAATAACAACAACAACAAGGAAATAAACCCAAGCCATCTGGAACACCTTCGTGAGCCCGAGCTCTTTGACGTTTAGGACACGGTCGTATTGCCAAACAGCTGAAGCCGGGTGTTATATCACATTTAATAGAGCCTCTTTCTCAGGGCTGACATTTTGGCTACCTCGTTGGCATTCTCAGAGTGGGACAGGAGCAATGTGAACCTGGAGAGCAGTTGAGTTGTCAGTGGAGACGTCATTAGACAGTTTCATTGAATCTTTGCGGTGGATGAGATGAGTCTAAGGCTGTATGCTCCACTGCCATCGAGGAGAGAGGATACACTTGAAATAAAGTCGGACCAAAAATTGGATTCAGTTCAGGTAGAAGTGGGTCTATCCAAGCAACCCACAGGTGTCGGCCAACATATTTTGTTCATGGAGCAAGATTTGACATCGCTGCAGGTCTTGATGTTGTCCTTAATGGGAACAAGACAGATGTAAAATAAGATGACGTACCTTCAACATACCTTCACGGTCTCCAGAAAATAATTTTTGACCAAGAACACAAGCCCCTAGTTTGCCTTCCAAATGACCAAGACAGCTTGTTGGCCAAAAAAACGAACATCACTGTTCTTGTAAAACTATGTCACGCCATTGTCTGGTTGCTATAGCAGGCAAACGTCCAGGTGTGCCTTTAAGCCCTCCTTCTGGTCCACCTTTGTGCCATTTTGTGGATATATTCGTCCAGGAGAAAACTGGGCCATCGGTTTCCCATGAGCCTCCACACATGCAGACAGGAATTAGATTTATTACCCATAGTTCCCCATGAGGGACCACTGTCCCCTGCCCTGTCTTAGCAGAATCAATGAAACTAGCAGGGAGGAGAAGAGAAGAGAATGGAGGAGGGAGTGGAGAGCGGCTATTTTTCAAAAGCAGGGCCCCCTGGAGAGGAGGCGATGACAAGGTACCAGGAAGGGAGTGACGGGGGGAAATGAGACGGGGTTACAGCCTCTTTAACCTTTGACCTTCTCTCAAGTCTGAACACTCCTTATTGGCCCATGGTGAGATGTTGCAATTCCGTTGTACGTATCCCACGTTGCTGGATCTCAACTCACTGTCCTCGTCTCAGATCAGGACTAACTCCTCTAGAACAAACATGCTACGATCCAGGAACAACCAATCGCAGAAGGACAAAGAGACTTTTTTTTTTAACCGTCAGAGAGACTCTACAAATTCAATATGTAGTGCCTCATTCGTGTGAAATACGTCATAGTCACCATATAGGACAGGTCTTCCTTCAGTCTGACAGATACACAATACAGATCCTGTCTATTGATGATGAAACATAAATCAAGACCCGCGAACCCCTGCATTCCATCGAAAACTCCAGCCATCAATTGCTGAGCACATTTGACCAGAACGCACCTCAAGCCGAAACGTTTCTACATTAATGTCCGTTTTCGTTGCAGATAAGGTGTCTCAGATCAACTTTTCACAGACTCCACTGTTTATCTTAGAAAATAGCTGTCGGTTCTGGCACAGCTTGTCTGCAGGGCTGTTTGTCCCCTGCCACAAACCAAGGACAACAGCCCAGTGCTGTCTGTCTGCTCTAGAATATCTGATGGGTTTTAAAACTAAAGGAAAGACAACACATGGTTAGCATTCCGCCATCACGCACATTCCTTAACATGTGTAGGTCAGGTGCGTCGAGGTCAGTCGTTACCATAGGAACGTTCTTCTTTGATCCTGCATTGATGAGTTTTCTTGCAACACTTGAATTTTCTTCGGGATGAATAAAGTGGGCTGATTTCAGTGTCAGATACGCTATGGTCGCTCCTCACTGTCTCCACGCTTACTTTTAACCCTTTCAGATCAACCCTCCTAGATTACTCAATTACCCAGCCAGTATCTAACTGGCTACACACTGACGCTCTCGTCATCGTTGACTTAGAAACTGAGTATAATATATACATATATATACATACATGCATATGTATGTATATAAATACAAACTGTCAATGCATGAGCATGTCAGTTGGCTGACCCAAATGCCGTTTTTGGCGGGGGGGAAGGGGGAAGGTAATTGAAGTATTGACAAGCTGGCAGGGTAGAATCTCTTCAGATGACCTTGGGAATACTGAGGGAACATAAAGGGATTCTCTCGCAGCTTAAGCCTCCTCCCTCCGCATACACTGAACATGGTTCGGCTCACGTGATTGGATGGAGGGAACTGATGATGCATGGTGAATGCTGATAGGCTGGTCAGGGCAGCTGTTGTGGAGTAGAGTGGAAGGGGGTAGTTCATTGTGTGTGTGAGAGTGTTTAATTTGTGTGTCTCACAGAGTCAAACTGGTCTGTTTCTCTTCATTTATCAAAGTAAAACACCAGTTATCCTCTCCATCCCCCAGGTAGACCCTACACAGACACACACACAGACTCACAGACACACACACACACACACTCACACATAGACACACACAGACACATATACACACACACAGACATACACACACACTCTACAAAATACACGCACGCACGCACGAACTGCACCATGTCCCAACACATATCCCGTTGTCATTACGTTCCTTAGAAAACGATGGTTTAAACCTCACCTGGCGCAGACTAATGACACGGAAAATGAGTTTGGAGAACTCTAGGGATGTGGTCAGGACCCTCGGCATGCAACATCGTGCAAGAACACTGCTGTTGTATCCTGTGATGTTTACGCTCAGGAGGGAACTGAGGAAAGCCAATCAAAGCTGACAATTAAATCTTTGTCCTGCTTCCCAGCACTGCAATTGCATGACCACAACAGATGGGTATGTTGGCTGATTTCAGCAACATGCAGTAGGTCAATATCATTGCTTCTTTGTGTGTGTGTGTGTGTGTGTGTGTGTGTGTGTGTGTGTGTGTGTGTGTGTGTGTGTTTGTGATGCCATTCAAGTGTCTCTCCACAGGGAGTCTATGGCAGGATGTGTGAGGTTGTGGGATTTCGTCTGTTGTTTGAACCGTGTTATTCTTGCGGTTGGCAAAATACTCCGGACAAGTGCATATGTTTTCCCACAGGCCAGGCTGGTCCTGGTGGTGAAATCAACAAGATGATTCAGGCTTGACGCTCAGCATCTTCCTGTCGCCAGAACGAGTCAACACCAATCAGATCCAAGCTCAGGCTCGCTAACACTGTGACTGAATAAGCAACATGACATTCATCCGCCTCAAACATCAACATCCTATTTGTACCGAGATGGATGGGATGTCGTCGCACCACAACGCACTTTTCAACAGGGCAGATGATGCCAGGCTTACTGTTACGTTTGGCTTCTCGTTTTATCTTAGTAGTTTGCCGGTTGAGGCTTGTAAAAATCCTGCGAGTGTAGCCCGAAGGACAAACAGATCTGGAAGATTGAAGGGAGGGAGGACGAGAGGGAAAAATGGAGCACAGAGGGGAGAAAGGGAGGGAGGGAAGGAGGGAGGGAGGGAAAGAGGGAGGGTGGTATTGCTGTCAGAGAATACCTTGCAGGTCCGTCAATCTCTGCTTGGACATTTTGAGCAGTGAAAAGTGTTTTGACAGAAATTCAATTTAAAATGCTCAAGGACTCACATGCACTTTGAGTGAAATGTCATTGACGGGAATTGCCGTTGTGGTTGGCTTCTAATGCACAACTGTACCACATTAACATTCCAATTGACCTTCTTCAATGTCAAAATCTGATGTAGGTCTATTAACGGATGTTTTCCGCTCTTACTCCTCCCAATTAATAAACACATGGCTGTGAACGGTTTGACGGGTCTATGCCTCAGTCTCTCCAGGCAATAACCATTCTCTCACAAGTCCGCAATTCAGCCATGGAAGAAGATTTCATGGTCATTTTCAATGGTTGACCATTTCATTTACTTTTTGGGCCGAAACAGTGAAGTTACTGTCAACTAGCTTGGCATTTTACAGCTTCAGCTTCCGTTAATTCGTCTTCCTTCTCGTGTGTTTTTCTCCTACAGACGTGGTTGCACCGGCCGCTGTCTGCCAGTCTCACACACCGCTAGGTGCCGAACACGGGCTAATTAGATGGCGCGAGCCCAGACTTCCGCGAACGCGGCCGAAACTTGTCATTTAATGGGGGGGTTAAGGCTTTACTTTGTTAACGAGTTCATACCTTGGCATACAAATTGATTGGCAGTGTTTTGCATTCAAGTCAGACAAACAACGCTAAACTAGTCCAGACAATAGCTCCGGCGGGGACCTGGCACTAGAGAGCGGCCTGCTTCTTAATGAATCCGCGCTATTTAGACAGCAGCCCTGACCAGATATAGATATAGGCCCTTTATAGCTTATAAGGATTCAATGCCTTTTAAAATGATCAAAACATTATGTTACAGATTTGCTTTCTTAGTTGTGCGTTGATGTGAACGATTGCCATATAGTATCCTTATAGGGATATTGTATGTAAACAAGGATACTTGTTTAACGTCATGCCTGCAGTCAGTTGATGATAACAAATCCGATTCATTCCAGAAGTTCATGGGGATCGTACCACAAAACCTTCGTAGTCAGGGGTAACCAACAAAGTATCGTAAGGCAAACCTAGCACGAAGTCGAAGTCAAACCCATACAGACACACAACAGCAAACCCCTCTGATTCAAAAATGTAATGATATAACTGTGCATATAGGGCCATCTAGTGGATATTTAGTGCCACATTGGTTTAATACTTTTCGCCTACTCCCACACAGAAACTTCTTTCGTTTACTTTCACAAGAAGTGTTTTTCTGCAAATGTCATTCAACGTTACAAGCATTTAGATTTTGTCTTGAACCCCTAAAATCAAATGAAAACTCGTTTGCCGCGTGATAATGTGAACGTAAATAAGGCAGATCGTCAGCTTTCATTTCTGTTTGAACACTGTTTGAATGGGGGGGACTTCACAGTTTCTATTCTAATAGAGGGCATTGTTGGTGATTCTTCACATTGAGATTGTCGTCTTTTTATAATTGTAAAAACATTTTTTTAAAATAGTTAGACCAGTTTACTAAGCGTCAGGGACTGTCTATTCTCATTGAGGGACTGTCTATTTTCATATAGCAAAATTATTTTGAATGTGCCCGGTAACCAACACTGAATTTTTCTTAAACAGTCAAAACAATGCATGAATTCAGCTCATAAATCTGACTTTTTTTTGCGTCAAACCGGTTCTTTATTTCTGCAGCCACATTGGATGCTGTCATTCAGCTCATTGGCTGCATACAAACCATCAAATAACGTAATGCAACCAGACTGATCAACTTTGTAACATTCGTTTCCTCCTTTATGAGTAGTCAAGGCCTAAATCCAACCCTTTAGATATTGTTTTATACGTGTGATAGAGAAACCGTGGTCGGATGTCATTTACTAAATGTAAGTACTGCACACATAGGACTTTTAAAATCATTATTAGTTCAACTAAAATCACAAGAGGGGATTTAGACTAAAATCAGACTAAAAATGCATTTGATTTATGGATCATCACATCCCAACAACGAGTAGCAAAATGCCTCAGCTCCGCTGACAAGGTCACCTTTTACCCAAATGCTTTTTGTCTTTAGATATAGGCATACATTATAGATATTCTGTTTAACTGTTTAATACCTTGCAACCAAATTTCAATATGTATATATAAATAATAGTAAATATCGTTCCTATGTTAGACAATATAACGGCAACGGTTGATTTGCTTATTTGCCGCCTTTTCCAGGTCAGTCACGCATTCTTTGACGATTTAACTGACACTAGCCGTAAATCAGATGCATTAAACTCTTCCAGTACATCCCTCTTATCTTGAAATGATTAGGAACAATGTAAAACTATTTTTGCTTTAAAAAAAACAACAACAACAAGAAACAGATTCCTTTAGCAGGAGCCGTAACATGGTTTATTGTTAACTTTCAGCACATTGTATTTTAAATCCAGCCTGCCACAGAGCTGAACTTGGCCTGGAATGTTACGCAGCACGAGAAGGATACCCACGCATCATCCCCTTCCGACCGCCCACGCACGCGAGAGGGGGGAGAAAGTGCTTTGTCAATGAGGAGACTCGAAACGCTGGGAGCGGCAGAGACAGCAACAAAGTTTCTAAATATCCCTCTCGGATTACTGCAATTTAGTTATCGACCGTGGGATTGTAACACTATACCAAGCGTTTCGTCGCAGGAGACGGTGGCTGAAGACCAGGGTAATTCATGGCTCTGCTTGTAATTATGTGTGGCATTTGATTGAATACCGATTTGTACGCGAAGAATAAAGCTAGTATAGCCTACGTTATCGTGGCTTGAATAACTGTTGCGGTGATGAATAGTAGGATGTAACGACTGAATCGCCCTCCACTGTTCTTAGACGAAGTTCCAGATTTTGGTATCGTGCATTCATTTAGCATATTGTTAAACTAAATGCTTGCCTTTAAGAAAAGGAAAAAAAAACTTTGTCGGCTGTCCATGACTCTGTTACCAATCGTACCAATCGTACGGACCTTGCATATCGCCTCTATCGAATTTTGGTTCAATACGTCGAAAATAATCCCCTTCGAATCTGTCAAACGTAGTCTGGTGCCAACGTATAGAATAACAGGCACCAAAATGTTAATTTGATTTAGGAAGCAGCATTGAATGTCACCATTGACTAAGCCAACATTGTGCAATACTTATGTCTGTTCAATCTCGACAGTGCCGAGAAAATACTGCGTGCGTTACCCCCACGTGCATTACCACATCTCCTGGCTGTCTGAAAGGAGTATTCCACGATACCTCCACAGACGAATAATTCCACATCCAGTAAACGGCTCTTATAAGAATTGCCAGTCTTTTGGGGAAAGCAAAACTACCAGTAAACGTTTGTCTCTTTTCGTTGTGTTACATAATATGTTGCCTGTGATATTGTCCTCAACATGTTCAGTCTTGTTGAATATAATAGACAGGTGTGGCCATTTGTTTTGTTTCCTATCACTGATGATTCAGGTACGAAAGTATTTCAACCTCTGCAGGGGTTAATGAATTTGATGAAGATTCAGTGTAGCTAGAATTACTCTCCCTAGGCCTGTGATTGTTCATCTTTAACCAACAGATGGCCTTTGCCAGTTAATTTCGCAATACTCACATGTCTGATTCTCCACATCAGCTAAACGTCTCAGTAATTATTCCCCATTTTAATTTGCAGAACCTCAACCCCCGTCCATGCATTTCAACTTTGACTTGGGTCGTTTTGGGGAAGTTGAAAGCCATGGTGTTACGTTTGTCATTTCCTGCGGCGGTCACTGTCTGGGTCTCAGTATCCCTGATGGTGCAGGAGGTCAAAGGTGACTCCTGCCTTATCATCAGCGAGATCAACGCTGACAACCCCAAACTGGACACCACCGAGTTTGTGGAGTTGTACCACACAAATGGCCAGAAGGCGTCTTTAGATGGGTACACCCTGGTGTTCTACAACGGCAATGGAAACGTGGCCTACAAGGTTCTTGACCTGAAGGACCATTCCACCGACGACCGTGGTTTCTTCCTGGTGGGTTCCGTGGACATGCTGCCCAAACCGGCGATCCTCCTCCCTCCCAACACGGTCCAGAACGGGCCGGACGCCATCGCGCTCTACCATACGTCCGCCGCTCGCTACGGCGAGAAAATGAACGTCACGGCTGTGGGCTTGGTGGACGCGGTCGTGTACACGTCGTGGCGGTCCGTAGGATCTCCGAAGGTGCTTGCAGACGTCCTCACCCCTGGGATAGACGCCTTTGTGGAGGACGAACGCTTCTTCGAAGGGGACGAATCCCTGGAGAGGTGCCGCTTGGGATCTTGGGATCACTGGGGTTTCCGGATGGCAGCGCCCTCTCCTGGCCAGCGCAACAACTGCTCGACTTGGGTGTCCCCCGGTGACACGTCGGTCATCAACGAGCTGAGGCTGGGTGGAGGTCAGGTGGATGGGTATGTGGAGGTAAACACGCTGTCTTCTGATGCTCTGGCGTTAGTGGTGCTGGATGGGAGGACGGACAGAGTCAGCATGAGTGTGGACGTGAACGTATCCAGCAAGGGTTACGTCACCGTTGTCGTGGGAAAGAACAATATGAAAGGTGAGTTCGCCAACAGTTCACTGTTTGTAGTTCAGAAGTGTCTCTTTTTCAACAAAAGACTTTTAAAATAGCGTCCACTTTTACCATAAATTACTTTTTCATTAGTTTTGTTAACCTACTTTTTGACTGTCTAATGGATCTTTGTCCAGCTGTGTACATGATGATGATGATGAAGGCTTTCAATTTTTATGTGACAATAGCTCTGAACTGCCTTCTGCCATTTCCTTTTCTCTGCCTATGTCACAGGGTGTGAAAAATAGAATAGAATACCATGTGAAAGGCATAGCTCTGTGGGTGAAGCGTTTCACCTGGATATTATAATGTTACCAGATAAAATCTGCACTTGATTATAATGAAGGGTCATCATCAAGCTTCCACAGAGCTTGATACTGACCCTTCAATAGAACCAGGTGTGCTGGAGCAGAGAAACATCTAGAGTCAGTGGTTCTTAACCTGGTTTCGATCGAACCCCAGGGGTTCGTTGACTCAGTCTCAGGGGTTCAGTGGAGGTCAAGACACACACCTGACTCATCATTATATGAATTTGAAAAAAATCCTTTTTTAGTTTTCCAATTAAGAAGGGTTCGGTGAATACACATATGAAACTGGTGGGGTTCAGTACCTCCAACAAGGTTAAGAACCACTGATCTAGAACCTTCAGGACTGTGGCTCTCCAGGACCAGGGTTGACCACCCCTGTGCCAGACAAACTACTGTGAGCGTGCATATCTGGCTGGGCGTCGAACGGTTGTGAATGTGAGCTGTGTGTTTCCCAGGCGACTACTCGGGAGCGGTGGCGTTGTACCGGGGCAGCGCGGCAGACTTCCCCGTGGGCGGCCCCATGAACAGGACCGAGGTCCCCCTGGATGCCTTCGTGTTCGCTGGGCCCGGCACCCCGCCAAGTGACGACCTCATGGAGACCTTGGTGCCCGAGACAGAGCCGTACCCTCTCAGCAGCAGGTAACATCCTCCCACCTTAACGAGCAATCCTCCCATCTTAACGAGCGATCCTCCCACCTTAACAAGCGATCCTCTTCTCTTAATGAGCAATCCACCTGTCCTAATGAGCGATCCTTCTGTTCTAAGGAGCCATCCTTCTATCTTAAAGATCAATCCTTCAGTCCTAATGAGCGATCGTTCACAATATAGCTACAGAGGTACTGGGATTTCGCAGTACAACATCCATACAGACAAAGGCACAGCTATCAATGTTTACAAACTGTACAGCTCTGAGGGAACAATTGAGACCACACAAGAGTATTATTGCCAGTAGGCTCTTAAATGTTATCCTTCTGTTCCTCTCTCAAAATTGTACTTGCCAAAAAATTAATTAAAGAAAAATGCGCAGCACTGTCTCAAGTGTTTCCAGAGCAGTTCATGCTACAGTACAAAAGCTCTCCTGTGTCTGTGTGTTAGTATGTGGTCTGGGTAGCTTGTGTTTGCAGGCATCTCAGCCGCACCCTGCAACAGATTGTTGGATTACTTTCAATGCCACTCTTCCTCTAATTTATTGAACAAGTCCATGATCCACAGTTCCCACGTCTTTCGTGTTTCAGCGAGACAAAAGCAGCTCTCGTTTTCCCAGCTATGTTAGTAAATTCAAGGAGGCCAGCATGGCGTTGTTTCATTAACTGCAGATTAGGGTGGCATGTTTGAAGATTTGGCCAACGCGGTTGCTACGTATAGTTAGATATCCTGCTGAGAGCTTTCTCACTGTAGTGTGAGTGGATTAGATGCTAACTTGGATGCCACTAACCTGTTTCTGATGGTACAGTTTGTCTTTGCTCTGCAGTAACCCCTTCTTTCCATCACAGTAACAGAACTTAAACTTCCTACGTAAACTGCAATCTCTTTACTGTCCCGATGAGTCAATCATCCTAACATCCTTTGTTCCCAAGGAACTGAAATCGAAATGTGGACATCTCCCATGCTGCTATCTTGAGCGGGGTCATTTGACCCTGTTTGGCGTATTCTGGTGAGACAGTTTGACCTGGAACCCCGCCCCTGTCCTGCCCCTGTCCCGCCCCCTTCCCTGTGTGTGGTGCTCAGGTTCAGGGAGGGCGGAGTCACCCTAAGCCGCTGTGGAGCAGCCAATGGGAGCAGGAATCCAGGGATGTTTTGGGAGGCTCCTCCCACACCAGGACAGCCCAATCAGTGTCCGTGGCCCAAAACATGCCCTCACGACACAGGTGAGCGTCACAGCGGACTGCTTCAACCTTACCAAACAGGCTTGTGACGCGCAGGGTATTTTGCTAAGTCGCTAATTCAACCCGAAATTAAGCAACCTGTTTTGAAGGAAGAGGAGTTAACTGGATTCATTCAAATAGAACACAGATGCATAAAAAAATAATAACATGTGTTTTGGATAGCTTAAAGCCCAAAGCCCAGTTTATTATGAGTTTAGTTATAGCAAGAATGGTTTATGTGATTAATTATAGTATTATATATTTAATTACACAATTAGTTTATACTATTTGTATAACACTGCACATAAAAAGCCAAATCTGATATCTTATTGTAAAGAAAAGGATTCAGGTAAGGACACACAGTATTTTAAACCTCCCTCCTTCCCATGTGCTGTGGTTCCCCAGTGGTGCCTGTGGGTACAGACGTGCCCCCCGACCTGCCCCCGTGGGAGCATCAGGACTTCCTCATCAGCGAGGTGAACAGTGACACCTTGACCGAGGACAACGAGTTCGTGGAGCTGTTCCATCCGTCTGGCCGGCGTGCTTCTCTCGACGGCCTGTGGCTCTTACTGTTCAGCGGCCACAACAGCAAACCCTACCGGGGGCTCTCCCTGAACGGACACTACACCAACGCCCACGGCTTCTTCCTGGTGGGCAGCGAAAAGATGGTCCCCGCCCCCTCCGTCCGCCTGCCGCCCAACACCATCCAGAACGGCCCGGACGCCGTAGCGCTCTACCGCAGCCCCTACAGTTCGCCCTCGACCGGCACCCCAGGGGTCCCGACCAAAGGTCTGCTGGACGCCGTGGTGTACCGTCGGAGGGGTTCGGACAAGGACTGCCAGGAGCTGAGCGACGCGCTGACACCAGGACAGCTCCCCCTGCTGGAGGACTCAGAAGCGCTAGTGGGAGACGAGGGGCTTAGCCGTTGCGACAGTCTGCAGCCTGCAGACCTGTCCGCCTTCACGGTGAGCCACGCCAGCTATCGCATCATCGCAGTCGAGTAACAGACGTTGTAAACTGGGGCGCTGTGCATTATGGATCCCTCGGTTTGGCACGGAGGCGGTCGCTATGGCTACCGGGCGCGTCCTATCTCTCCCTCCGAGATTGTAACGATGGAACGGTTGATGTTGATGTTTGTTTTAACGTGTGTTTCAGTTGGCCGCCCCGACTCCTCTCAAGGACAACGCCTGTCCCCCCCCACCCCCTCCTCCTGAGGGTCTGGTCATCAGCGAGGTAGCCAGCGCCCGCTGGACCAACCACAGCCAGCAGAGGGCGTTTGTGGAGCTGTTCGGACCGCCCCTGACCGCTCTGAAGGGTTTATACCTGACCGTGTTTGAACAGGACCACACCTGGACCGTCATGGCCCTCCCTCTGACAGGGTTCACCAACCTTGATGGGTTTTACCTCGTCGGAAATGTCACTGGAGCAGGTGAGGGTAGAACTGCCAGAGACTCAAGGAAGCGTTAGTAACAGTGACACGGCCACTAAGTATTGCTCTCTAACTTGTTCTCTCTCTCCATCGCTCCCTCTTTGCACCTCTCTCTTCCTCTCCCCCTATCTCCCTTCTCGTCTCTCTCCCTGCACCTGTCCCTTCACCCTTCTCTTCTCTATCACTCTAAATGCCAACTCTTCTTCTGTTCACCCTCACATCTCACGCTTCCTATCCCCCCCCCCCCCCTCTCTCTCTCTTCTCTCTCTCTCGCTGTCTCTTCCCCCTCTCTCTCTCTCGGCTGTTTTTCCCTCTCCCCTCTCTCTCTCCACCCTCTCTGCTCCCTCTCTCGCTCTGTCTCTCCCCCTCTCTCCTTTCTACGCTCTTGTTCTCTCTCCCTTTCTCTGTCTCTGTCCTCTCGTTCTTCTCTCCCTCTCTCGCTCTCTCTCTCGCTCCCTCTCTTGCTCTGTCTCTCCCCCTTTCTCGCTCTGTCTCTCTCCCTCTTGCTCTCTCTCTCCCTCTTGCTCTCTCTCTCCCTCTTGCTCTGTCTCTCTGTCTCTCTCGCTCTGTCTCTCTAGCTCTCTCTCCCTCTCTCGCTCTGTCTCTCCCCCTTTCTCGCTATGTCCCTCTCGCTCTGCCTCTCTCGCTCTGTCGCTCTGTCTCTCTCCCCCTCTCGCTTTGTCTCTCTCCCTCTCTCGCTCTGTCTCTCTCTCCCTCCCTTCTCTTTTCTCTTCTCTTCTCCTCCCCCAGACCAGCCCTTCCCTGAGGGGGCCACAGTGCCGGGACGGGGGGCAGTGGTCCTGTGTTACGGCTCTCTGAGCGTGTGCAGAGCTGGCACCTCCCTGTCCAACAGCAGCCAGAGAGACGTGCTGGTGTTCAGTGACAGTCCATCGCTGCTCTCCTCTGTGGCAGCCAGCAGAGAGCAGCAGGTGATGCCCACGCTCAGGTAAGGTTGCAGCCACTCTGAGCTCCACACATGCGACCCTCGATAAAGGATACTGGGGTAGAGCCAAGCGGTCTCCAGCTCTGGTCCCGGAGAGCTACCATTCAGACTGTTTTCTCTTCAACCTCAATTGAGCACACCTGATTATACTAATTACCAGTATGATGAGCTAAATGAGGCTACGTTATGTTTAGTTGAAGTGAAAACCTACAGGTCGGTACGCTCTCTAGGACCGGAGTTAATGACCCCTGGTATAGAGAGTGAGACAAGCTCTGTGTGTGTGTGTGTGTGTGTGTGTGTGTGTGTGTGTGTGTGCTGTGTGTGTATTTGTTGTGTGTTGTGGTGTGTGTGTGTGTGTGTGTGTATCCCTCACTGAAATGCTCCTCCCAAGGTTTCTTCCTTTCTTCTCATCAAGTGAGTTTTCCGTGGCGTTTGCCCTTGTCTTCCTCGAGGGTTTAGGTTGGTTGAGGAGCAGTTGTATAGGCGTATGTGAAGCCATCTGTGACATTACTTGTAAAAAGGGTTATACAAATACATTTTGGTGTGTGTGTGTGTGTGTGGTTACGCAGGTCTGTAGAGGACGGTCACATCTCCCTCAGTCGTTGTTCGTGTTGTGACGTCAGAAGCGCCTCCTCCTGGACAAGCTCCTCCCCCACCCCCCACCTGACCAATCTCTGTCCCAGCCCCGCCTACTCCAGTGCCATCGACCTATGCTTGGGGCCTCTCTCCAGCGATTGGCAGGAGCATTCAGGAAGTACGCAGTTTCAACTGAAAATTATAGTGCACAGCTATGATTATATGTTTGACTGCTGCAGAGGGATTCAGACAATCTTGTTGTAATGATACATATACAAATACTTCTTTATTGCCTAGCAATTGTTATATGAATTAATAGACTTTGCCTTTGTCTGTCTCCCTCCCACTCTCTGCTTCTGTCTCACTGCCTCACCCTTCCGTCACTCTCCTATGTCTCTCCCTCCCTCTGCCTCGCTCTCTCTCTGCCTTGCTCTCTCTCTCTCTCTCTCTCTGTCGATCTATCTGGTGTTTCCCTGTCTAGACTGCAGCGGGCTGATTCAGGGTAGCAGGGTCATGGAGGTGGCAGGGTACCTGGAGCAGCGATGCCACTGTGGAATCTCTGCTCTTTCTCTGCAGGGTGAGACACTGTGCGCACGCACACTAGCGCACACTAGCGCACACTAGCGCACACTAGCGCACACTAGCGCACACTAGCGCACACTTGCTGTATGATGTGTCCAATCAAATCAACTGATTTTGCCTCAAGTGGTGTACTAGGATGTTTTGTGCGAGTGCTGCATATGTTGAATGATGTGTGTGTGTGTGTTACAGGGGCTAACTTTTCATGTGTAGCCGGCTGGTTGCGGGTGCGAGGGAACATCCAGGCCCTGTCAAGCCACCAGAGGGCGCTCATCCTCCAGATGTCTCACACACAGCCTGAACAGGGAGACATCTGCTCCTCTCCTGCTACCTGGAGACGCGTGAGCCCAGGTGAGTAGTCCTGCTGGACCTGCTGCTACTCTACTGTCTCCTCACCTGAAAACACTTTGCCTAACCTGGAGATCCACCTCGAATCTACGTTCCTGAAGGTTAGAAAGGAACTGATTGAGAAAAGGTTCGTTTTTTTCTGTGAGAAGAAAACGTAGCCCATACAAAGCCTGTGAAAAAAGAAAAGAATCGTTTCTCTTTATGCTAAAAACAACAGCAATATCCAGTCGATAGACTTGTTCCAGATGTTGAGAAATGAGAAATGGCAGACAGTTAAGTGCCAACAGCCAATCAAAACACAGGATAATGGATGGAATGAACGTAAACACGCAGGAAAGCTCTCAAGGTTGTGAGTTCTTGTGTTTTCAAGGTTATCCTATGCTTTCAGAGATAAACTGTACCTCCCTACCTTAGTCAGGCTGGCAGACGTGTTTATCTCCTGCATCTACCTTAAGATGTAGGATCCAAGTCTTTACCTCAGAAACTTGCTATTACTCTCATCGTCCAGAAGGTGGCACTCTTCGATATTAGTTAAGAGCATTCTGGCTGTATTCTGGGAGCTGTCTCTTTTGGCTCCCAGAAGGCCTCCAAACACGACGACTCATCACTAATACAGAGAAGAGAACACTATCACCTTGCAACAGTCCCCAGATACTAGGCTCCAAGCCTGGGGGTTTTTTCCTCAGAAAATCATGCTGCTGTTGCTACGTGTGACGGCAGAAGCTGATTGTGTGTCCTGGGGGAGTGTTGATAACACTGTGTGTGTGCGTGTGTGCCTGTGTGTGTGTGTGTGCGCCTGTGTGTGTGTTACAGAGTCGACCCTGGGTCTGCAGATAGGATTGGTGGCTTTAGCCCTGCTCCTGTTGGGACTTGCAGCTGCACTATTTACATACCTGTATAGGAAGAGGTGAGGACACACGCATGTATACACACAGACATACAGCATTTAACCACTCAAACGCCCACACTCACACAAATTTATGTGCTTTAATAAGACTGTCAAAAAACTGTTTTTGGCTTATCTTGTATTCTGTCTGTCTGTCTGTCTGTCTAGGCGTCCGCTGGACTACTACTCTATGGAGCTGAATGAACATGGAGAAGGGCTGTCTGAACTGTAACCTTGACATCCCGCTGGGTGAACCTTCATTCATGTGTGGGTGGTGGAACTGGAGGAGAAAGGTTTGAGAGAGGTGTATGTGTGTGTATGTGTGTGTGTGTGTGTGTGTATGCGTGTGTGTGTGTGTGTGTGTAGCACTTCACGATACAATGGGTTCATTGTATCGTGAAGTGTTACGTCTTCCCACGTTGAACAGTGTGTTACGCTTTTGTTTGCCAGCGCTGCATGACAGATCCCGTCAAAGTTAATGATTAATTGGCTGTTTCAGCAAAGGCTTTAGTTTAAAGTACCTTTCTGAACCTTGTAATAACAATATCATCCAGTCAACGTTGTGATCCTGCTAAGCTACAGAAGCTGATTTAGTGCTGAATAGGAGATGCATTCTGCTCACCTGTCATTCTGGTGTTAATTTATGTTGCGTAAGTTTTGTGTTGTGTGAAATGATTATAGCGACAATTAATTCTGTTTCCATAAGTTGTATTTTGATACCTTGATTTGACATTGTATTAGTAATGACAAGGTACTGCAAGTCTAAAAGGCAACCATTAGTTGCAGAACATTCTTGCTTTTTAAAAATGATGTGAAGGTTTTTTTTCCCCTGAACTTGCGATGAGTGTCTGCAACGTCTTTGTCCGAAAACATGTTTACATTTTCTAGAAAACGATAAAAGGATGGTGGTGGGTCTTTGCTTCTTTTGAAGGGTCTCAAACCTTCGCCTGCACAAAGTCTCAAAGTGTTTCCCTCTTCAGCAACAGTCTGTGGGCCTTAGAGGAGAGCAGGGGTCTCTCCCTGGTCCTGGATACCTACCTGCCTGTTAGGCTTTGATTTATGCCTCCAACACACTCATTTGACCTTATTCTACACTAGTTACCTGATCAACCAGGTACTTATTAGTCAGGTGTGCTAGATGAGTTTTGGAGCTAAAACGTACAGGTAGATATCTCTCCCAGGAGTGGAGTTCTAGTCTCCTGCTCTAGAAAGTGGCTACAGTTTCTTTTTCTCGTCAGGAAATGGTACTGTCCTTAAATTGCTTTGAATGTGATGATTTGTGTGTGTGTGTGCCGTTTTCCTACTGAATCATCCAAGTGTTGTTGGCTGTAGAATATTCCTTGAGACCCATCTGTCTGCCTGCAGCCGCTCAGTGTAAATATGTTTTCAAAGTTTAGGAGAAGCATTTTTGCAATCACTTTTTTTTATTTTTAAGATGATATATCAGGAGAGATGAAGAATTGTCGAATAACAAGCAAAAACTACGCACACTAATACTTTCACAGGCAATTTATATACATTTCTTTCAATGTAGTTGGAGGAAAATTGTTAGGTATCATGAATTCCCAAATGTAGTTTGCCACCTGTTGTGTTGTAACCTGTCAAGCTTTTCCACAGCAGTACAGGGCTGTACATCTGTTGCCTTGGTGACTTTAACACCCATTTGTTAATCCAGAACGTTTGTTTCCAGCTCATCAATCCCATTGGTTATAAATCAAGCAAGCTTGCTTACCTTATTCAAAGTGTGTTTAGAACTTGCAGAATGACAGTTGATAACTGAAACTGTTAACTGTTAATTCACTGTTCCAAAAACATATCTTTTAGGGTTTATCCATACGTGGACCAAACAATTTTTGTAACATTAAAAAAACCCTACTTTTAAAAAAATCCACGAAAATCTCAACACAAATTAAATACAGTTATGATTTCCTGGTAAATTAGAACATTTGTGCTTTGAAATGTCTTCTTAGGTACAATGAAAGATACAGCTGTGTCAACTACTTGGATCATTTTTAGATACAGATTTTAAGAATGTATTTTCATTTTTATTTGATTTTTTAGCCTTGACCACTTAAATCATGAGTTGTGCTAAGAGAATGGGATGCACTTTTTTGTAGATATACTTTTCCATGCCATGTAGCAAGTTTTTATCAAAATAAAAATATATTTCATCAGATGGATGTATATAAGCATGTATTTTCCGCAGCCTTTTGTAATTCCATCCTCTATCCAATCCTTCTTGTGTCACTACCTTAACATGTACCTAATCTGTCCACTTCCTTTACCTCTCATTTCATCCTTTGACGGTGAGCTGGTTAATGAGAACAGCAGCTGGCTGTTCTGTGTGGGGAAACTGTCAAGGTATTATTGCTCACGGTTACAAATCAGAACTGCTGTATTCTCACTCCTCCTGTGCTACCACCTGCTCCTAAATGGACCTTCACGTTCCTCGGTCATGTTCCATGTTCCAAGGCCTACCTACCTGTGTGAATCCAGGTCAGGGACTTTGAAGAGAACGTGAAGACAAGGTGTCACGATTAGACGGATGTTTCCCATTGGCTAGGTCCAGCTAAGGTTCAGTGTATTACAGATGT
Organism: Plecoglossus altivelis; assembly: GCA_036571765.1. Lineage (NCBI taxonomy): Eukaryota > Metazoa > Chordata > Actinopteri > Osmeriformes > Plecoglossidae > Plecoglossus > Plecoglossus altivelis. Next base: position 13,444,946 of record BROE01000007.1, read on the forward strand.
GTGATGTTCATTACTAGTGTCCTCTGGTGTCCTCTCGGGTTTCGGTTCATGGAACTGGCTTTAAGAAAATACAGTACCTGCCTAACACCAGTTGTCAGATAATACAGGCTGTATAGAATGCAGTCTTTTCCAAGAATTACAGACACACTACCGACTTCCCCTCACAAGTGGCTTTAAATGCATTTAGAACGACTGTTTAGGCCGTTTGAAAAACGGGCATATTTGAAAATGAAATACTTACTTCCGTCAGTGATCTTGACAACCTCAAGCCACAGCGCAGGAAGTCAGATATATTGCGACTCGTGTATCCTCACGATACACCAGGCGGCCAGATAGACACGAACTGTACTGCCTTCATGATCCATTTCATTACCTTGGAGTTGTGCATTTGCCAGATGCTTCGCAAAATAGTAAATCATAGAAAGAGCGAGTTAGTAACATCAGAAACATCGTGTACTTTTAGTTTCCGTCGTCGAACCTTCCCTTAAAGGTCGAAAAGTAGAATGTGCTTTTAAAAACGTTCCATCTAATGACCACCTGCCTCGCTGTGCTGAACATCATTCATCACGCATGGTGAGTTACCAGCATTCTATCCTTAGCCTTCTCCCTTAAGAATCCTCACACAATTCTGCCGGAAGCCCACAGCTTGTGCTCATAGACGCGCCCTGTAGGGAAACTTTATTTCCTTTGAATGGTTAACGGCTAAGGGTGTCGTTCACCAAACCACCGTATTCATTCAATTAAAAATTCAGAGCTGTTGTCAACCCCCCCATAACTGTTGTGCTAGACTGTAGGTGTGTGAAAATAAATGTCTTTTTCTTGCTTTTTCCACAAGTAACTGCCAACTGCAAAGGTTACATGCGTAGCTTCACACTTCTTCCTTTTCAACAGTTAGGCCCTAATAACTGGAGTAATAACTGAATACACATTCGTAGTTTACCTGACATCCACAGAGGGAAACGTCATTTGTAAATAGTCTCACCTTCTTTTTAGTACTATACCTAAATGCAGGGCCATGTCTAGCATTTGTACCAAATCGGTCCAACCACCTACCTAAAAATCATACTATTCTAAGACGTTTTATTATACGGAGCATTCGGCAGTAAATTATTATTTTTTAAAGCGAGGACCGAACCTACGGCACATTGTATGGCTACATGTATTTCAACACGACATAAGGTTGTCTTTTTGGTTGTTGCCTACTATGTCAGTTGGAGGTTGAGGGGTTTTCTACGGTGACAGATCCTTCTCTGTGTGAAATCTGAGCGGAAAGCCTGCAGCGTGCAGTGCTGTTAGAGCTGGTGGCCTATTCTGTCAGCTTCCGCTCAGCAAAGACTCAACATAGCGATCAAATTATACAGGAAGGAAGCGCAGGTACCTCTGCATACCTTTTGAAAGTGATGACCCCAATATGTCATAGAGAAAAATATACACCACTTTAGTATACTATTCGTGTTTCAATAATTGGTAGACTGCGTTTAATTAGGTGTGAACCTTTTAGTCGATCTTTCCATTTGGCTTCTATTATTCCCGCTATTCGTCACATTTTATCAATGCAGTAAATGCTTGAAATCTTGTTTCCATGAAACTGAAATGACAGAGTTGACTAAACATGTGCTCAAAACATTAGTCCAAGTGCAAAATGTAAAAAGCAACAAGGTAATGATTCCCTCTTTCTTTGGTATTTCTGGTAAACAACTTGAGAGAGTTCAATACCTGATTTCTGCACCTTACTTCATTATATTGGTTGAATGAACCTTGGGGATATTATGTCTGAATTTCCTTAATTGCACGGACCGTCTTTAGAAGAAGGTCTTGTGTCTTTCTCCCTGTGGGAGGGCCAGTGAGAGTATGCAAACATGTAATCCACTTTCCAACCTGACATTTAACCAAGTGAACTTTCTACATCTTGTTCCGTCTTCAGTTGTCTTTTATTCACATCTCCTCATCTCACTGAAGGCATTTCTGGTTGAGATTACAGTCATTTTGACTGTATGCCTGCTTAGAGGAGATGGGACTCACATGAGAGGAGCACTTGTACATCCAATGAAATGTTTGTGACAATATAGCTGTAATACATGCTGTAAATTATTAGTATTTAATAGTATTTACAGCTGCAGTGAATGCTGTTCAATGTGTATTCTGTATCTGTGTATTGCTAGGGAACGTACATTTTTTTTGTGTGTGTTTAGGGACCGTGGGATGGAAATAATTAACTTGAGGTAAAATATTTTTCATTAAGAATGAAAAATACCAGTTCAGGTGCATACATCTACAGGGTATACATTTACAGCTCACCATCGCTCCAAAACATGGTGGGTTTATTAAGGTTTCTGTGAAACGGAGACTTATCTAATCTAATACAGCAAGTCTGTAGCAAGCCTGTTGAAACCTTAACCTTAACCTTTTGGGAGTTTTTCCTCCTTTTGTATTTAATTACGATTGTATCATATGAATTTGAAACAGAAACCCAGAATATTTGTCACAAGCATTGATTAAAACAATGATAACAATAATCACATAAAAAGAATTTAATTGTAAAAAAACCCCAACTTAAATTCTGGACCATTGGCAATGAAGGAGGAAACGTTGCCCCTCGTATAATTATAAATAAAGTCTTATCATTTGCATTCCAGTAATACAGGCTTGGTCATGGACTGGAGCAGAAGATTGGAACATCTTTAAGGAGAAACCAGTCCAGGTCTTCATGGAGACAAGCTCCCATTGCGACTTTATCCTGGACCGTAACAAGCGCATCACATGGCAAGGGGACTGCTATGTAGACCTCCAGTCTACACACAGGAATCCCTCCGTAAAAGCAGAGATGGAAGGTAATTTATTGACTATAAGGCTACCTTCATAACAAAGCTGTGTTCAAAATGTCACTGTATTTGCTATCATGGATGTGTTCACTTAAAGTAGTGCAAGGTTGTAAAAAAAAAAAACGTTTGTGTAAAATAAACTGACAAATCTAGATATGGTACTCTTAAAATCTTTTTTTTACTGTTGTACTTTTCTGATTACCTTCCTGCCTGAGGTGTCCATTATCACCAAACAAAGGGCAGATTGCTTGCCTAATTAGCGGTTACCAATAAACATCTCCATGTTGTGACCAGATGTTGGCTGGATCAAGAAGCACAGAGGATCACTTTGCCGGTTCACTACTAAACATCTCCTAGAGGGGGCAGTGTCTCACATGCGCATGTTGGAACTGCTTTGTGCGGAAGAGGAGAAGCAGATCAAGGTGGCAGAGAAGCTGCACGATCAGGCTGACAGGTTCACTACCATCCTGATGAGCAAGGAGCCCCAGGCTTCTGACGCCTTCAGAGCCTTCGTCGAGAACTACGACTCCCAGCTGTCTCAGCTTATCACCATGCATGGTAAGCAGCTGCAATGGATTGTAGTTCATGATGTCTTGGTATGGCATGGCGTTGAAATGGGTGAGAAATTCAAGCAGCAGTAACTTTCATCCGGAGGTCTTTTAGATAACAGAAACACGTCCAAAGTTGTTAGTGAAAGGCCCTGAGACAGGGTCGTCCAATCTTGGTCCTCGAGGGCCGCTGTCCTGACAGTTTTCGATGTTTCCCTGCTCCAGCAGTATACCTGATTCGAATGAATCAGGTGTGCTGAATCGTTATCAAGCTCTATGAAAGCCTTATAAGGACCCTTCATTAGAATCAGGTGTGCTGGAGCAGGGAAACATCGAAAACTGTCAGGACAGTGGCTCTTGTGAAACACCCCTGCCCTAAGGACCTTTCTCTACACTTTATGTTTTCTTCTTCTTCTCCTTCATGTCTCCATCGTGCCAATGTAGTCTCCCTACTCACTTTTCTTATCTCTAGACGACATGGTGAAGGAGCACAAGGAGGTTTTACAGCACCGTTTTGCACATCACAGAGATGGCGTTACGGCTGAACACCCCTCCCTGAACGTCACCTCCAGAGCCTTGCTCCTGGTCGACGGCCTCTCAGACCTCCAGGAGAAGGAACACGACCTGATGCAGGTGGAGGCTACACGCGGGACTAAGAGACACCATATTCGGCAGCTGAGCTTGGTCAAGTTCCTGGAACCCCTCACCAGGATCAGTCTGCCCCCCAGGGTGTCCCTTACCCTGGGGGTGTCTGGTATCGGAAAGAGCACATTGGTCCGGACCTTTGTTCAGCTCTGGTGCCAAGGGGATATCTGTACTGATGTGAGCTTCATCTTACCCTTGGCTTTTTGGGAGTTGAATGCTTTGGAGAAGATCTCTGCGGAGAAGTTGGTAAAGTTGGCCTTCCCTCATCTACTTGATCCTAGTCTGGTTCTGAACGGTTCCTGTCGGACTTTGCTTATATTGGATGGTCTGGATGAGTTCCGTTGTCCGCTAGACTTTTCAGAGGCAGCACCTTGCACTGACCCCAAGAAGGAAGTTCCCATTGATGACTTGGTCACCAACATCATCAGAGGAAATCTCCTTCCGGAAGCTGCAGTTTGGGTAACATCAAGGCCTTCCGTCGGCTCCAATGTTCCTGGTGGACTTGTCGACAGGGTGACCGAGATTCCTGGATTCAGCCAGAAGGACATTCAGCTCTTCCTTAACAACTGTTTTTCTGACAAGCACTTGGTGGGACAGATATGGTCCCACTTAGTGTCGAATAAGATATTCATGGTGATGTCTTATGTGCCTGGCATCTGTTGGATATTAGCCAGTACTGCAAGGTACCTTCTTCAAAATGACTGTCAGGTGGGACTACCAAGAACCTACACAGAGTTTGTTTCCCATTTCTGCTCAATGAAAGCTGAAGCAGGGGAACCCAGAGGCAGAGAGCCTTTGAAGGCAGAACAGCTGCACGGAAACAACCGGAAACTGATGGGAGCGCTAGGCCGTCTGGCCTTCTACGGACTCCTCAAGCGGAAGTACACCTTCAGCGAGCAGGACATGAGGGCTAACGGAGTGGACCTGCCGTCCACGCAAAGCAGCTTTGGAAGCGGAGTCCTGATTCGTGAGGAATCTCCCGTCTGCGTTGCCTTCCGTTTCACCCACCTCTCCATCCAAGAGTTCTTGGCAGCTACGTACTACCACGTCTCCTCCAAACGAGCCATCTTCGACTTGTTCACGGAGAGCGCCATGTCCTGGCCTAAGATTGGCTTCCAGAACCACTTCCGAAGCGCCCTGCAACGCTCGCAGCAAGCCGAAGACGGCTACCTGGATGTGTTTGTACGCTTTCTGGCAGGTCTGCTGTGCCCGACGACGTTGCGTCCGCTAGCCGGACTGCTGGCAGTGGGGAAGGATGACAACGGAGCCATGAAGGCATGGGCTGCTGGACTGCTGCAAAACCTCCTGGCCAGTGGGGGTGCTGTGGTGTCTCTGCGTTCGGTAAACATGGCCTACTGCTTACAGGAACTGCAGCACACGGAGCTGCTGCGGAGCGTAGAAGAAGACTTGAAAAACGTCAGCCTTGGAGGGAAGTTGACACGGACGCATTGCGTGACGCTGGCCTACCTGCTGCACGTGTCACCTGAATGCACCGAGGAGACGAACCTGTCGTGTTGCATGAACACAGCAACAGTGAAGAGCCTCTTGCCACAGCTACTCTACTGCAGCCATCTTAGGTAATGTCAGAAGTTTGCGATTAAAACAAAGTCATTCGCAGACTTTGATCCTAGTTATAAAAACACATTTATTGGGTCACGCAAGGTTTGGTTCTGTGGTAACATCATTGTCGGCATTGCCATGGTTTCCTGCTAGACTACTTCACATAATGTACTGTTTTTGCTTGAGAATAATGCAGTTAATAATCATGACAGTCAGTAACCATATAGTTGTTTCTGTCATATGTCATCCATTTAAAGAAAGACGTACTAGTTTAGTTGTCTGTTAAATCCACAGGTTGGAAAGTAATAATTTCAAAGACGATGTGATGGAACTCCTGGGAAGTTTGCTGAGTGCGAAGGACTGCCACATTCAAAAGCTCAGGTTGGGTGGCGTTCCTGGTTCAGTTACAACATACAGTTACATACAATATGCAGTTACAGTATGCAGTTACAACATACAGTTACATACAACATACAGTTACATACAACATACAGTTGCAACAAACAAACAAACAATGAAATAACACTGGTTTTAAAAAACAGTAGTACACAGAAACAGTCAATGTCACATTCGGTCGATCGTTCTCACATCAGTCACCTGCTTTGACATTGTCTTTCTTGCAGTTTTGTTGATGTTAAGACATTGCACAATAGTACTGAATCAAGCATTGTTCAATTGTTTTGTTGTTTGTTTTACTTTGGGAGAGAGTGATTGGGCTAATAACAAAATAATAGGCTGGATTTAATTTGTTTTGAGAGACAATTTTAGTAATCACCAGTAATGTCTTGACCACATAGCTGTTTTTAATTAAGGTCACAGGGTTCAGGTCAGGTTTTATGTAAGGCGCATATATGCAAAGAAAAGTACGAACTGAAAAATGACTGCGTAGCATTTAGTAAATGTCAGAACTATAGATGTGAAATCTTTCTGTGTTGTTCTTTTCAGTCTGGCTGAAAATGGCATCAGCAACAAAGGGGCCAAAGCGTTGAGTCGGGCATTGCTGGTCAACCGGACCCTAACTACACTGGAGTGAGTCAAGAACAGGGGTGGGCAACCCTTGGCCTCCAGAGCCACTGTCCTGAAGGTTTTAGACCAGGGGTGTCAAACTCAGGTCCTCGAGGGCCACTGTTCTGAAGGTTTTAGGCCAGGGGTGTCAAACTGAGGTCCTCGAGAGCCACTGTCCTGAAGGTTTTAGGCCAGGGGTGTCAAACTCAGGTCCTCGAGGGCCACTGTTCTGAAGGTTTTAGGCCAGGGGTGTCAAACTCAGGTCCTCGAGGGCCGCTGTCCTGAAGGTTTTAGATGTTTCTCTGCTCAAGCACACCTGATTCTAACTATCAGGCTTCCACAGAGCTTGATAATGACCCATTTATTAGAATCAGGTGTGCTGGAGCAGGGAAATGTATAAAACCTTCAGGACAATGGCTCTTGAAGACTAAGGTTGCCCACCCCTGGTCAAGAGCATTTGCGTGACCCAACCATGTTGGTTTCCCAAGTCACATTTACACTGTGAATTAAGTTAGGAATGCTTTTAGTTTAAAGTGCATAAATCTGACATAAAATGTACGCAATTTTCATTTTATTATGTCGTGGTGTATTTTGCTTCTTCTAAGCAAGAAAAATGTACTTGAATTAGATTTGCCACGATGTGAATTGGGATTGATTGGGGTTGATATTATACTATGTAATTGCATGCAGAAACCACTGACTAACATCATACTCTTATGGTTCTAGTCTCCGTGGCAACAGGATTGGCGCTAAAGGTGCCAAATTTCTTGCTGAGGCCCTTAAAATGAATCAAGTCCTAGTGTCTATTAAGTGAGTGGAAGATAATGGAGGTAGTCTGACATTTTAAACCCAAACAACACCATTAATCACTTTACAGATGTGACATGTACAGTGTCTTAAATGGAACTTGTAGTTGGCATCAGTGTACGCATGGATTCCTACTGTGTTCTTTAGTTTCCAGAATAATCAAATCGAAGAGGATGGAGCGCGTGCTGTGGCGGAGGTTCTGCAGTCCAACCGCAGGCTGCTCTCTCTCAAGTGAGTCTTCCACCTGCCTTACTGTGCCAGCTTGTCACATTTTGAGACGTTCACATTTTTCAAATTTCAAAGTTTACAGACAAGCGCGCAAGGGCAAGAGAGAAATGGAAATGGGAAGCGAGAGTGCAAGAGGGAGAGGGAGAGGGGGAGTGAGGGAGAGGGGGAGAGAGGTAGGAAGCAAGAGTACAAGAGCAAGAGTGAGATAAAGGTGGAGAGAGAGACAGAGAGAAATAGGGAGAGTGAGAAGGAAATGGGTAGAGAGAGGGAGAAAGTAGTGAGAGGTAAAAGAAAGGTAGATTGACAGCCAGACATGAATGTATTTTTCTTGCACTTCAAGTATGTACCTGTGTTCTCAGCCTACAGAAGAATTCAATCGGACCAGAGGGGGCCAGGTGGATTGCTAACGCGCTGAAGACAAACCGGACTCTTACGGAGCTAATGTGATTATAACCAAATCCTTGGTCATCTTCTCTTTTGATTACATTTCCAAAAAAAAGATGAATGTTTTGTCTGAATAGAATATCGGTTACAAATGCCCTTTGGAGACAACCCATAAAATGTCTCCCATTCTACCTTGTCAGACCTATTGACCGAATACACCTCAGACTATATTTTCAAACCGTAACTTAAACACTATGTACTTAAATGTGGCGTTGGTACATTTCACAAAACATTTATTTTTGATTTCCGTTTTTTTTTGGCAGCTTGTGTAGTAACCAGTTAGGAGACAAAGGAAGTGCAGCACTGGCCCTGGCATTGACCGTCAACCACAACCTTCTCTCTCTGCAGTCAGTCACCCACGCTGCTGGATTGCAACGCAGTTCCTCTATTTATAGTCGTATTAAAAGCACACATGCACAATGTGTAAATGAATAAGTACAATGTAGTCAGGCTTTTGCTCATACAAAGACAGAAGCCGCAAGAACAGATAATGGAACAGATGAATGAATTTAGAACTAGAATTATGTCCAATTTAGAAGTTCCATTTAGATAGAGCAAAATGGAATTGTTCATGTGCATTATAATTAACCCTATATACAGTATCTCCACTAAGTAACTCTGTATGTAGGACATGGTTCATCTAGCGTGCCGTGTACGGGCTAAAACGCCTGTTCTCCCTGCTGTGGTTTCAGCCTCCAGAGTAACTCCATCAGCGACAAGGGAATGACAGCGTTGACCAAAGCGTTGAGGTCGAACCGCGGTCTCCTGTTACTGAAGTGAGTACGACCAAAGTGAGGAACGCTTCCCGCTCACCCGAAGCCTTCTCATTCTGTCTATCGACCACGCTACCGCGTTAGACCTGCTGCCACAGTAAACATTTCTTCTTGAACGTTCACATTATGAGGTTGATTGCGCAACACGTGGGCAGTTCCCCCCACCCCCTCCCCCATTTCCAATCATTGTGCTGATTTTCATGGGATGAATGAACCTGTGTGCAGCTGTACTGAGCAAGTACAGCATGTCAGAAACATTGGAATATCTGCGTTCTAACCACACTGAGGATGGACCAAATCCTCCCCCTTGTCAACACCCTAACCTTAGTTTCGGTGGCCATGGCAATTTCAGACAAATCCTTCAGATGCTGACAACTCCTTGAACTGAAGTTGCCTACTGTGTACTGCATTTCCACCTATTGAAATAAAAACCTCCATACATCTCTCTGTCCTTTTGCCAGTCTTCGAGAGAATTCAATCGGAATGAAAGGGGCGATGGACATGGCCAAAGCACTGCAGGAGAATAACTCTCTCAAGGACTTGGAGTAAGCGCAACCATTCTCACTGTGTTAAATAACATGCATATGGACAAGCTGTGTTAAGAGACGAGGTCGATAACGTTATGCAGTTGAAGGTTTCCTGTTACATTTCTTACTTTGTGTGTGTTTTTGTATGTGTATCTGTTTGAACATGTATGTGTCTCAGTCTCACAGCCAACTTGCTACACGATGAAGGTGTCAAAGCCATAGCTGGAGCAATTAAGTTCAATCAAGCACTCACCTCTTTACAGTATGTACTGCTCGCCCACCCATTTACACACGTACACGCAGACACACATGCACATGCAAACATACACGCACACTAAATGACTCTTCCCAGTTAACTACCACCCCTTTCTGTTTACCCAGCCTGCAGTGGAACTTCATCAAGAGCACTGCTACCAGAGCCTTGGCTGACGCGTTAATAACCAACACCACTATGCAGCTTCTGGAGTGAGTGCTGTTGCACAACCTTTTTGACATGGCCCAGTTAGCTCCCCAATATCCTTGTTCTCCGTGTCCTCATTTCCTTACCTCCTCTGTGCTTGATCTGTGTCCTCCTTTCCTTACCTCCTCTGTGCTTGATCTGTGTCCTCCTTTCCTTACCTCCTCTGCCCTTGATCTCTGTCCTTGTTTCCTTACCTCCTCTGTGCTTGATCTGTGTCCTTGTTTCCTTACCTCCTCTGTGCTTGATCTGTGTCCTCCTTTCCTTACCTCCTCTGCGCTTGATCTGTGTCCTCCTTTCCTTACCTCCTCTGTGCTTGATCTGTGTCCTCATTTCCTTACCTCCTCTGCACTTGATCTGCAAAATAAAACTTTGTTTCTCAAACTACAAGTGGATCCTCAGACTTTTAAGAGATATCAATTGGACAGCAATCCCAGTTGCATAAATGCCTTTTTTGTTTGTGATTAAAGGAGTGTGTGTGTGTGTGTGTGTGTGTGTGTGTTTGTGTGTGTGTGTGTGTGCAGCCTACAGGAGAATGCAATCGGAGATGAAGGGATGGAAGCTTTGGCAGGGGCCTTAAAAACCAACACATCTCTCTATACTTTGTGGTTGGTGACCCATGCTATTAATTTATACATTCTCATTTCAAATCGGATTACCTTTGCTACCCATGGGATACCATGGGTTCTATTGAACTGAAAAGATCCACTAAACCCTGTGTGTTGGTGCGTGTTGGTATGTATGTGTGTGTTTTGGTATGTATGTGTGTATGTGTGTGTTGGTGTATCCCTGTGAAGTCTCCAGGGTGTATCAGCTGGCAGAAGTGGAGCTATTGCCATGGCTGACGCACTTATGGTCAACAAAAGCCTGCATTCTTTAGAGTGAGTATTTACGACACCACTACAATGTACTCCAAATCTCTTTGTTCCATCTTTTCTCTTTCAAAGTTGTTTGTCCCCTTGGCGTCTCACTGTTTTTGATTTCCTGTTGCTCCAACATCAAACAGAACTGACTTTACCTCTGTGGTTTCCAACCTTGCTTTTTAAAGCTGCATGATAGCAGAACATGAATTTCCTCCCTGTTGGCTTGCATTCACTGTCCACCTCCCCCCTGTTCTCTGTTCTCAGTTTGCGTGGCAACACTATAGGTATGGAAGGAGCCAAGGCACTGGCCAGTGCGTTGAAAACAAACCGAACTCTCAGGTCTTTAAAGTGAGTTGCACTGAATCAGCAGTTTGTTTGTTCGATGAACAGTTTCATGCAAAACATCCATAGGCATATTCAGTACGTGGAGCTATTTTATCCGATCATATAAATGGTTACTTTAGTTCGCTTAATAACATCATTACATTTTAAATATTTGAGCAAAGCCATACTGTACAGTGGAGAAGACAATGTGTGTCCTCATGTATTCATGCAGCTAGATGGTGTTTCCAAGTTATGTACAATACCTCTGCTGTTTATGTGTGACCCTTTTGGTAAAACATCGGATGCTGTTTCCCATCATCAAATCACAATTCATTTTTCGTCATTTACAATTCAGGTCTGGTATAAGTCCAAATGTGCCCCTGTCAGTAAATCACTCCATTACATTCTCAGTGTACAGTATGTTTACACTCACACAATTGTTTTTGTGACTTTTCATCATCTGATGTGACAAAACACTCTACACTACTAGACAGTAGAAAGATGTCTGTCATTTTGGATAGTAGTAACCATCTTCAATCACAGTGGAATCTTAAGTGTCTCGCAGCAATGTATATTTTGATCTGGACTCTTTAATATTCCTTTCACACGGCCGAATAAGATGCGCTATAGCAGTACATTTACAGTTACAGATTTATATAGAGGTCTCGGCTACTTGAATACATTTGTGTTCTCGCTTATAAAGCACTCCAGTCTAGCTTTTGATTGTGCATTCTTGGTTGCTGGAATGTGAACCTCTAGATGCAGGTCTCTATTTAACTGAAACAGGCATCTGCCTGCTGTTACTTTGAACAAGTTCCATTGTGTGGAAATCATTCGATTTTCTGTAGATTTTCTCTGCACACTTCAACTGGCAATTTTGTGTAAATGAGTGACTGGTTTCCACCCACATGTTTTTGTGGGTGGGAAAAAGGGGGTACTTAGTTTCTGTTTTTGTAACTGGGATTCTGTCTCTATGCCTTTCACAGTCTTCAGGAGAACTCTCTTGGTATGGATGGAGGCATATTTATCGCCACTGCTCTCAAAGGAAACAACCAATTAACTTACATAAAGTGCGTCCTTAAACATTTACTCACACATTAAAATCCGCACTTGTGTTTGTAGTAAACCTTCCTTCATTCTTTCAGCTTGCAAGGAAATGGCATCGGAGAATCGGGGGCAAAAGTCATCGCTGATGCAATCAAAACGAGTGCTACTGACTGCGTGGTTGATATCTGACCAATGTCTGACCTTCTTCATTGAAAAGAAGCTTAGAATCTGATTAGAACTTGGCCACAATTAAAATAAATGTTCAGAGGTTGTTAGGTAAATTGTTCACCTGTTTCAAGTTAAACAGATGGTTAGAAAAACAACTTCTCATTTTCAGCTAAATAATGACAGGAGAAAATGAACCCAGGAAATGTAATATTTACGTACAAATTATTTATTTAAATACATTTCATTATCACTGTACAAATCCATTTGATACATTACTTTGGATTGATTATTGCGTCTGGTAAACAAATATACAGGAAATGATGTACATGAAACCTGGTGCCAATCTATTCTTATTGCCTAGCAACAGAATGTGTTTTGTGTATGTATTTGAATAATTAACTGCATTTGTCTTGAGACCATTACCTGCAATATAACATTTTATAGAGGTTGGAAAAAAGGTTACAATTTATCATAATGTATTGTGCTAATGAACCATAGATAATTCCTCAAAGAACAACAGATACCTTTTTGTGGAGTGCAGGTGTGATTGCTTTCGTTCTTGACCATATGCTGAAATGAACTTTCAAAAAACCATAGACGCACGACATTTGCACGTTCATGAATGTATACACGTATACAGTATAAGTATATTTTTGTTTGTGCACGTGAAACTCAGAAATCGTTGTCACTCTCCTCCAGGAGCTGTGGTCTAAGCGCTCCCCTGGAGGGCCGCATCGCCTTGGAAGCAGTAGCTTCCAGACTGTCATTATCTTCCTCCAGATCGTCTATCTCGTCCTCGTCTCCTTCCTCGTCGTCCTCATCCACATCAATCTCGCTGTCTTCCGTCTGCAAGGAGCAACCAGTCCCACAAGGTTAATAAGGGTTGTTAAGATGTAAACATCTCCCCAAACCACAGGAGAATCCATCCAAAATCTAATCTCTGATTAAACTAAATTGACCGTACACTTAACAGGCCCATAAGTACACGCCGTCAATAACGTAGCCCAGGGTGTCTCGCTTACTCATTGCTCTCGGGTAAATGTGAGCACAAAGCCAGCATATGGAATCTGGCTATTGTAGAGGATTGCTTTCACTAGAAATTACCACCCTTCATCTGCTTCAAGACACCCATTTAAAGTGTTGGTCAATTGACACTGGTGCCAATCAGCCATTAACATGGAAGGTTGATTGTGAAACTACTGTACTTAAAGCCCATTACATACACCAGACCAATCCCGTTATAAAGGACATTAGAAGTAAGACACTGGGCTCAAGTAAAGATTGTACTGCACAGTAAAGCTTGCGGACTAAGACTGACTATGTGCGCTCACACAGGTTTACTCGTTTTTGGTGTTAGCATCCATCTGAGGTTTGAACATGACGATACATTATATACTGGAGCCATGAAGTCTAACTACAGGGCAGCCAATAAAAGGATTTAGTTACTAGACGTGGTGTTCAGAGCTAGAAACCTATTAGATATGGGTTTCAAAGCTACCTAATTACTAGATGTTACTTACGCTTGTGCTTGTTACCCGCAGAGTGTGTTTTGGAGTTAGCTACTTACTAAACATGGGTTTCGGAGCTAGCTAGTTACTAGATATGGGGTTAGGAGCTAGCTAGTTACTAGATATGGGGTTAGGAGCTAGCTAGTTACTAGATATGGGGTTAGGAGCTAGCTAGTTAGTAAATCTGGGTTTAGGACCTAGCCAGTTTCTAGATATGAGGTTGGGAGCTAGCTAGCATCTAGTTATGGGGCTAGGAGCTAGTTAGTTACTAGATCTGGGTTTAGGAGCTAGCTAGTTACTAGACACAGGGTTAGGAGCTAGCTAGTATCTAGATATGGGGCTAGGAGCAAGCTAGTTACTAGATCTGGGTTTAGGAGCTAGCTAGTTACTAGACACAGGGTTAGGAGCTAGCTCGTTTCTGTAGAATCTAATGTCGGATCGGGGAACTTGAGATCAGTCTGCAGACTGGAATATTCTCCACAGACCTTTTTGTTCCACCTAGTGGGGACACGGGGGCAAGATGTGGACTGAGCAGCTGTGGTCTTTAGAAATGCATAGAATAGAATGGACAGAAATGGTTCATGTAAGTAACGTTAGATAACAGCTATTTAAGAAGCCATGGAGAAAGACGAAGAGTTAAGTGGTAAAAAAGAGAAGAAGAAAGAGAAGAAAAAAAGAATTGAAGACAAAACAGACGGACACCATATTGGAATGTCAGGTTTCTGGTCAGACCGAGGTCTTTTATCTTGAAGGAACCGAGCACTCCTACGTGAGATTCAAGTCGATTCTTCTGACAGTTTGTCACTCAATCAATCTCCCCTTCATCAAACCTTTGTCGCCCGAGCATGACTCACTTTCTGTACAGCATCAGTTTGTCGACCTACTTTCAATGTTCATTCGCAGCTACGTAGTAATTTCTACTTTAGCAAAAGCTATCCCCACACATGCCAAATATGCAGGACTAAAGTAGATGTAACACTTAGAATATAGACATTTTGGACTTGCCAGCATGGTCAAAGTTACCACTTTACTGACCTCATCGCTGTCTCCTCCCTGCATGTTGCCGATGATTTGGGTTCCACCTCTCCCTGTTCGAGAAATGTTATTAGGGTTTATTTTTGCAGAGGGGGGCGGGGAGGGGGGATAGAGTACTGGTTGGTTGGAGCAAACAATTGGTTTGAGGTTTTATTTCTTTGGCTACTGTTTGGCCAGAGGTAGTGTTTGGATTGAGATATTGCTTGGTTGGGAGTAATGTTTGTGAACCTGGTAAGGGGATGTTCCTGGTTGGCCGTGGCTTAGGAGGTCTACGGTCGTCCATGTCACTGTCAGAGCCCTCGTCCTCCGGAATGTCCATGTCCGAATCCTCGTCTTTTGCTGTCGCAATAAAGGAATATATTGTCAAGGTGGAATTGCATCTGTGCGGGTTAAGGATAAGAAAAACGGGAAATGAAGGCTTTCGCTTGGTCACGACTGTTAGGGTAAACTGTGAGGGTCGAAAATAGTTGTCCCCGTATGTGTCAAATCGTGCGTATTGCAGTAAAATACCATGTATCGCACACACACAAGTGTGTAAGACTCACCCCCATTCCTCATCAGTCTCTTCTCCTCCTCTCGCAATTTGTGCTGCATCACTCTCAGGGTGTTTTCTGTCTCCTGTGATGGAGTAAGCCAGTAAGAAGGACAGCGTGAGATTGGGATTTACAATATCACCCTAAGGGTTTTGCTGCGGCATAGACCTACACCTATCACACACTCAGCCAATCAGGAGGCTGGATACCGACTCGCAGCCAATCAGCAGTCTGGATACGAACACACAGCCAATCAGCAGCTTGGTACCTCAAACCTCTCCTGCTCGAGTCTGTGGTGATCTTCCAGCTGCTGCTCCAGAAACCTCAGGTTCCGGAACTTCTCCACGTAAGTCTCATATTGCTTCTGCAGGTCCTCCTCGATCTTCTCATACTCGTCCATGAAAGCCGGTCTAACACACAGAGAGTGACATGCTTAAGATCCCTTTGTTTACATCGCTGTCGGTTACCAAATCCTTAAGCGAATCTGAACCGATGGCGCCAAGTCTTCGGCGGCACCTGCATGCGTTAGCGAGCACGGACGCCTCTCTGCTCGGCGTGTGGTATGAGTGTGCGGTAGTCTCGGGCTGACAGGGTCACTGATGTGATCCTACCTCACGCTCTGCAGAGTCAGGAGCCTCTTCTGGTTCCTCTCCAGTTCCTGCTTTCTCTTCTCCATCTTGGCCTCCAGGCTGGCCTCGTCTGATGACACATTGTTCAGCATGTCTTTGGTCTTCTCAACGTTCTCCTGAGACGAGACAAAAGCAGATTTATCTCCTGTTTTTTTTGTTGGTTTTTTTTACTTTTAAAGTGAACGAGTGAAGAAGAGTGTGGCATGAAGTAGAGATCTCAGAAATGGTCATATTGTACTTGGAGTGAAGTGACGTATTGTCAAGTATGGTTACCCATACTCCAAATTTACCTCTGCATTTAACCCATCCAAGTGCACACACAGCAGTGAGTAGTGGGCAACCGCACGCACACACAGTGAACATACACCTGGAGCAGTGGGCAGCTATTGCTCCAGCGCCCGGGAAGCAATTGGGGGTTCGGTGCCTTGCTCAAGGGCACCTCAGTCATGGTATCGAAGGCAGAGAGAGTGCTGTTTATTCACAATCCCCACCTTCAATTCCTGCCGGTGCGAGAATCGAACCAGCAACTTGAAGGTTACAAGCCCGACTCCCTAACCATTAGGCCACGACTTCCCCAAGTGTGTGTGTGTGTGTGTGTGTGTGTGTGTATGTGTATATACTTGTGTGTGTGTGTGTGTGGTCCTAGTCTGGATGATACACACCAGAACATCCTTTATGGCTGCTCTCAGGACCTTCTCAGTCTCATTAATTTCCAGTGGTCTGGCGATAGCAGCGGTTCTCATTTCCTATGAGACAGACATTAAAGGATCTCAACATTACAAAGCCTATAACCTTCAATTATTCACTTATAACAAAAATAGAAATATATTATTGCACGTAGATAAATAGTATTATTCAAGACCGAGGTTAATGACCCTAATTTTGAGACCGTGATAAAGTACTGAGATGTAACGAATTCTCTTGAGATCTCTCTATATTAAATCTGACTTCATTTAAACAGTAGCCATTTTGTTCGTCCGTAGATCATCCTCTCCCCTCCCAACTTCAGCTGTGTCTTGGTCTTTTCCCAGGAGACAGTCAGCCTCGGTTTGTATTCTCAGCTGGGGGTTAGGTGGCTGTGCGTTCCTCAACCCTCACCCTCAGGTCCACTTCCTTTCCCAGCAAGTCAAACAGCGATGCTCCCTTGGATGTGATCTCCGATGCTAGTTGTCGAGCTGCTTTCAGCTCTGCAATCTGAATCAGGGACAGAGCAATGATTCAGCCTATGGCAGTTCTGTTACAGATTCAAAACGAATTATCTTAAACCGATCTGTACTCAGTAGTATTTTCAAAGGTTAAAAGGATATTCCTGTACCTCATTTTCATACTAGCTTCTCTTGCATACATTTTGAATTTAGGCTCAATACTTACCCAAATAATAACAATTCTGGCCAATAGGGCCAACATATCTAATATTTCTTGCTTATTATTGATCGAACCTGTCTTGTACAGGGATATAAAACGTATTACTTATGATTTGTAGTAGTGCTTCCGTCAAACTAAGATAAGAAATACCCTAGCAGTATTCTAGAATACCACTTATTTCAAGGGATTCCAATTATTTTCTTCTGTTACTTCAATAAACTTTAAAGACATTTAGCTTTGCATTTTTTAACAGTAAGGAGTTTAGGGAGACCCTGAGCATTCAATTACCAGGGTGCTTTTCTGCATGAGACAACAGTGAAGGTTTAGTGGCTGTGGGGCTGAATAGATAATAACCCAATTGACCTATAGGGGTCCATAGGGAAACAGCATGCAACCTTCGCACTGTAGGACTTTTTACTTTTTATCAACCTCTAAGCTGCACGTGACCTTTGAGGTGAGCCACATGTTGAGCATGATAGCCATCCTCCTAAATGCACTTTGGCCCAGACATATTTTGTGATGAAAATCATTCTTGCGGGGACTGTCGGCTTGCGTGTGTGAAAACAGCATGTTACCAGGAGTTACCATGCAACACATAAATGTCAATCTCACCCTTGAGGCCAGGTCAAATTTGAATTTGCTGTTGTCCTCGGCGACTTTGTCCCCGGAAGCCATCTCCTTGGTGACCATGGCGCTGTACAGCACTGAGGTGATCTTAAGCATCTCTTTCACCGCGTAGCCATCTGCTTGGTACAGACGTTTGGTGTTCACTTTGATGTGAGCTTTAGTGGCCTGCAAACAGGTGCAATCAAAGGTTGTTACATATCAAGAGTCGATGCACTTTTCTCACAAGCACGTGAAGAAAGTTTCTGGTAGTACATTATTGGTAATAATGGAAATGATTGGTACAAATAGGTGTACTCAATGACGTAAAACTACGGATGCACTTCAAGGTTAACATTACCATAAATTGAGCCACTGCTTTGATGAAGAAAACTCTGTCAGATTCGGTGTCGACATCACTTGGAATGTCCATTTGAGGTTCGTATCTGTGGGGGAGATCAACAGGCGCGCACACGTGCAAAG
This sequence comes from Plecoglossus altivelis, assembly GCA_036571765.1. NCBI lineage: Eukaryota > Metazoa > Chordata > Actinopteri > Osmeriformes > Plecoglossidae > Plecoglossus > Plecoglossus altivelis. The sequence goes on from BROE01000007.1 coordinate 13,463,320, forward strand.
ATATTTAAGCATCTGGCGTCGTGCCTTAAGGACAGCTGCAATGTAGCGCTGACTTGTATTAGTCGACTGTCAAACCTACGATTGCATATTTCGTACCTTTTCACCAGCCATATTAAAATTTCTGCCACCAGAGAAAAGTTGGGCGTCCTAAAATTCTCCATGGATATCAAACGGGGATACCCCAGTGCCCGCATCATTTCTGTGAAATCTAAAAAGAGACCCAGTCAATTTGGCTGATCTGATTTGACTATTTTGTATAGATCGACTCGTTGGAATAGTCAGTAAGAGTTGTCATCTGTGATCGGCTCAGATCGACACCAGAAAGCTCACACTTACTTCGCAAGTCTCGGAAGGACATTGTATTTTGTAATGTACAGTAGTAGGACTAACGTAATTACTATGCCGTGTATTTCCTTCGACCAGGGAAGATGTCTGCAATAAGACAGTAGCAGATGTTTTACTTTGCCTCTTCTCTTCACTGTTAAATGTCATTGAATTATCATGGGATGAGACAAAATAGGAGAATTTGAACTAGCTAGCTCGTAACGTCAGCTAGCATTGCTAGCAAGCACCATACATATTAACCCATGATATCTACCAAGCGACGTCATATGTAATCACTTAAATACATGTATGTTTACTATATACTGTATCCAATGTCACAATAACGTTCAAATATTGTTTACCTCACTTACAAAACACCACGGACACGTTAGAAACGAGATAGCTGCCCTTTCTGAACAGCTAGCTTGTTGATCATCAGTTTACGATTTGCATTTGCTCGTCTCTATGGAATCCGTTCACTACAACGGAATCCCAGCGGTGTCAAATTTATTAAGTAACACAAAAATACAAAGTACACTGAAACTCGAATTGCGTTTACGACGTCCGACAACATAAACATCCTTCATTGCGGTGTTCAATTTGCAGCCATTAACTTACTGAAATTACTCAATATAAACAAATAAATAATACCTTAAGAAATGTCACAACACAACTGATATTCCATTGCTTCAAGCGTGGAGGAATTTGATAATTCATTCAATAATAATAATTCATTCAAAATCATTAAGCGGTCGAAATCAGGACAGTATCTACGGTAAAGTAGGCTAGGGAATATAGTCTACAGTGTCATTTTCAGTTGACAGTCGACCTGTCCTCTCAGGTGGGGACTAGGAAAAAAATTCAATTATTTGACCAAAAAAACAACAAACACAGCAGACCCCCTCTTCACTGGATTATTTCACATTGGTTGTTGGTCTCGATAATGTCCCGTTCTGTCTTCCACGTCTGATGCTTCCTCTAATACATCTTCACTATTAGTTTACTGTCACGTCTCCTCTACGACACTGGCACGATCACATAAATGATCAAAAGACTCATATAGGTGGCAGAAGGCCTATGCCATGTGACATTTTCATATCACGGATGCGAGAAAGGTTATATAGGCTATGAAAGGCTGTGTTAAATTCCCGTGGGGGGGAATAAATGCTATTTGGGAAGGTTCGCTTTAGCTCTCTCAGCCCCGGGGGGGGGGGGGGGGTGAGGTGTCTGGGAAAGGAAATGTGCTAATCTGATATACTGGCATGTGCCTGAATTCAATGTCACACATGAATTTTATTCTCCCCAATTCATTTCTAACCGGCCATTTTTTACCACGAGCTCCAAAGGTGTCAAAAAGATCAATAAAACATGAAAATCATCAGAATATATTTGATGTGTTTAGTGCTATATGTGTACAAACTCATGGAACCTTGTGACTATCAGATTATAATTTATACAAGGGAAAACTCAAAAATCGGGTCAAATGTGGCTGTAACACAACGGGAAAGTTAAATGGAGCACTATTCAAAACAGCGATCTTTACTTCTACCTGTCAGTCTATTTCTCAACTCGTGGTATCACGCGTGCACTCGAAAGCACAGACATGGTTGCATAGCCTAGGCAGTCTTGCAGCTGACAACATCTTCCACGGAGCATCTTAACAAGAACCTTGACTGTAAGCAGTGTCTTTTTTTATTACATGCATGTAAAAACCAGCTACAGCTATATACTATAGAAATGTCATATTTAGCCAGCTGTTGATTGTTCAGTTTTGCATCGATTGCGTTGCATAAATTTGAAATTATGAGAATTATTTGGCAATTTCTGTTTGCAACATTAGTTTTTCTCACCTGCTTGTGTTTGGTTGCATTGTGACATTCCAATGTTGGGGACTTTTTTTGTACTCTTTCTACACAAGCTTTTTTTAAACAAGCCTTTTTTTAATTTAAAAAATGGTACTTTCAAAAAATGTAGGCTATTTTGCCATCGTGAACATCTTTATAAAGAATATTTAGCGCGAGGATTGAATGTTTAGATCGCGTGTTAAACGTAGCCTATTTAAATATACGTTTAAAACATTAAGTAGACCAGATGGTCTATAGACAACAATCAATTGGCTGGATCACCTGTTGAAAGGGACAGTTGGTCAATTAGAATGATGGTTCTTAGTTTCTAATGAGGAGAATGTTTTTCTGAACGTCTGCTGTGATGACTGAGGATTGCTGATTTGAATCCACCTGGAAAATGCAATTTTTAACGGATCATCTGCAAGTATGAGTCATCACTCCACACATCCAGGTTGACAGGTTAATTGAAAGTGGCTATACACTTTCACTGTCGAAGCTATTTGTGTTCCCGTAATTACACCACTATCAGATCGTTTCTTGAATGATGAATTTATTTCAGTGACCGATAGACTACTGTATCTAGAAAGTTATGTTAATTATAAACGTATTTGCCTAATGTTGGATGTCACCGGACCTTTTTCAAGTGGAGTGTGAAATCGTTGGATGGTGGGCGCCAGCGTGAATTCCCACACGCGTCTTAGTTGATGTATGTATGATGATTCATTCCTGATGCCACTTCCATGGGATCACATGCATCTGTAATTCAGGAACCATGTTCCTTTTCCATCGTAATAACAATATATTTACAACCGGACATTTAATGTTTTTTTATGTATTAAAAATTATTAATAGTAACAATGGTGCTACATAAGGTCCACATGAAACAAACTAAAATATATACCCATCATTTGTAGGTTAGGGACAGTTTACGATAATGATTATCATACATCAGACTTGAAATACAAAATCTAAAGAAAAAGCATAAAAAGTTGTATGGAAGCACTGAACAGAACAGATTTCTTAGGTTCACCAGTTTACTATGGTAATCAAACAAGGGGTGCTAATACTTCGGAGTATAACATACCTCGGAGAACAACTGTAGTTGAGTTGCGCCTCTTTTGCGAGGCTTTATTTGTCATTTCAATAGATTTTTTCCGTTTATGGTAGAGCAGCTAGGGTTATGTCCCTACCAGTGACATTTACAAGGATTTGACAGAAGAGGGAAAAAACGGAACATGATGCGGTAGCCCACATTGCTCTAGGATCATGCCAACAGCCACAATTTATTGCTTTTGTGTCAGTCAGAAAACCCCAGATCGTTTCCTTCCATGGGGACTCCTGCGATTGTTTGCCACAGGCAAAGACTAACCAACAGCCTCCTGCCAGGCGAGAAAAAAACCCCTCAAGTACTTTCTGTCATTCTGACATGTCTGTGTTTGTCAGCCCAGGAGGCACAGAGATGCTAACCTGTGGCGCAAGCCGCTCCAGAGGCCCAGGTGTCTGGCTAGCTGATTAGCATCGTGGCTGTCTTGCGAGTGTTGTTGTGGCTGCTTTGGGAAGGCTCATGGGGTTAGCATGAACATCAAGTGGATGAACGTGGCGAAACCACAAGCTAGGCTACCTGACTGTGGTCTGTTTGTGAGTTCCATACGTCAAATATAGCAACAGGATGTTGTCGCACACAGGTCATTTCTTCCAATATCTCTTGTGGTGTGACTTGGAACCCTAAGCTTGCTTTGCCTACACTTTGTTTTGAGTGGCAAGAACTGTTGTGTCTACAGGAGATATGGGCATTCAGCAGCATTTTACGAAATGTTCTTAGATTCAGGTCACTCTCAAAGTGGTTAAGTGTTTCAGTGGGGGTTCCTCTGTAATGCATTTATTATTTTACATTTTCCTAAACATACGACAAAGATTGACCTATATCTAAACTTACCAAACAGCTGCCCTTACTGAGTTTGGTGGTGTGTCAGTATGGTAAGAGTGGAAACAGTTCATTATCCTGTGAAACAGCTTGTCTATAAAAGCCTTGACAGATTAGTGATATTCCTCTGTCATCTTCAAGGTGGAATGGAATCACTGAAATGACATTGTGTTGGTTTTCAGGACTGCACTGTCAATAACTATGGTGACTTTCATCAGATACTACTTCTACTTTGTCAGACACAAGTCTGAGGGAAAAAAGCAAGATTGGCTGACTAGCCAACTAAATGACTGCTTTGTGCATGAGCTAGTGGCATAGACAGGAAGAGGCTGTGAAGTGACAGACAGGAAGTAGCCGTGAACTGTTATAGACAGGAAGTATGAATTTCAGATAGGGTCAGATTATCTTCACCCTTGTCCCCCGTCTTTCATACATTCTCATTTCCCATCATGGGAGTCCTTAAACCTCTCATCATCTCTGCCACATTGCCTTTCAGCCCCGGCTAACTGCTTTATTTGAGGCACAGGATCCGTATTCAAACATCCCTCGTCTCTGGTTGTGGGCCTTAGTTCATTTGAGATAGAATAAAAGATAGTTTGTCATATTCTTAAGTAAAACCAGAGATCCTATACGTCAGCAGTCAGTTATAGAGAAGAGGTTATAGATTGGAGTCAGCTAAGAGAGGCAGCTCTGTTTAAGAAAACTTCATCTACCTCGACCCTCTGTTAAAAGTATTGGCAGTAATATGGAGGAGACACGATTTTTAAAATAGACCCTTTGTGGTTCATTCTCAGAACGTATGAATATTTATTATCACACATTGGTGTTGGCAGTAATGTGAGAAAAAGGATGCTGACATATTTCAAATACATTTTGTCATTGTTCTTTGCCCATACAGATATAAGTTCTGCTAGAAGCCATGTATAGCAGTACAAATATCGTGGTTCTAGCCTGCGTATTGATCTTTCATGTACTAAAGGTGAGCGTTTCAAATAATAGTCATGTCAATGGCGGTTCGTGGAGGGATCTTATACTAGGTCTGTGTTGAGAAGTTAATAAAATGTGCATTATCTTCCTTTTTTCTAATAGTATGAAATGGTCTATGGAAAGGTTTTGGAGGAAACCTACCTTAAATGGATCCATTACCAAGAGGAGTGTATACAAATGATTCAGAACGAGCCTTTTCCTCAAGGTGAAACCACTGTTAATTTTACTTAAAGAAAATGTATTACATCATTAAAAATATATACAAATTCTACCATGTAAACTGATGCCTTTACCACAGGGGCATTGGTTTGGTTTGGAACCGTCCTTGAAGTCATATCCTCCATGTCTTCTCTCTCCTCAGAACCTTCCTATCTTACTTCACTGATTTCTGTCAATTTGTGGAGAAACGTTTGTTCATATTGACCTCTCTTGTAGGTCTTGTTTGCAACAGAACTTTTGACCGTTATGCCTGCTGGCCTGATGGGACACCAGGGTCTTTGGTCAACGTGTCCTGTCCCTCTTACCTGCCCTGGTTTGACACGGGTGAATTTTTAAAAATAATTATATGCATGAACAAGGTTAATTCCACCAACCATGGACTTCCAGTATCCATGGATTCCATGATGGATAATGTAAAGTGAGTGTGCATCGTGCTGTTAGTCAATGTGTTCGTGTGAGCAAACGTTTCAATGGAGGCTTTTTGTGTGTGTGTGTTTTTTTTTTTTTGCAAGTGTCCTTGCATACGTCCTTGCATGCGTGTGTCTAGCTGTATTACCATCCTCGAATGTGACTCATATTGAAACCTCTGTGTCTGTCTACGTGGTTTTCTAGTGTCGCACAGTGTGGTGCATCGGCGTTGTGGTCCAAACGGACGCTGGGTGCTGAATGAGGACGGGCAGGTTTGGAGAGACATGTCTCAATGCGAGGAGGAGCCAGACATCACGTCCTATGAGGTACATCAACACACTCGCTTCTCCTAAACTGTAGGTACCAAATACTCTGTTTGTTTCTCCTCTGTAGGTAATGTCAGCTTAGTTTATGAATAGCTTGTTCTTCTACAAACTAGTACTTTGTAGAATTAAATAATGGTGTTTTCAGATGGTGGTATCAGTAATGGTTAAAAAGGCCCGGTTTCCTGGACATGGATAAAACCTAGTCCTAAACTAAAAACATTTCCAGTGAATATCTTTTTTTAAACTTTAGGATTTATTCTATGTCTGGGAAACAGGGTAATAGATTGTAGTGGCAAGTGATTTGTTGGATGGAACCTCTGTGGTGCAAAACAGAGCAATAACACTCTATTTACCCAGAATAAATAGTTGTTTTGTGGCTAAAGCCCCTTGTTTGTCAACATACAGTATTACAGACAATCTTCGTCCTCGCAATCTTTTTTTTTTTTTTTTTGCTTCTGCTACTGCTGAAACACACTTGTAATTTCAGCGAGATAAAACAACAACAACAACACGAGTTGCCTTGGTAACACTTTTGTCTTCCTAGCTGTGGTTCAAGCAGTTGATGGTAAGCTTCAAAACGCTGTACACGGTGGGCTACACACTGTCTCTCTGCACCCTGATCTCAGCCCTCATCATTCTCCTGGGAATAAGGTAAGCACTCGGAATGAGACATCGCCTTAGAAACTAATAATACAGGCGACACCTTAAAGAATTCACCCAGGAAGCTCTATAACACGCGTCAAAATGAATGTAAATAATGTCAGGGTAAACATGCTGCTTCTTGGTGAGATATTCTATAGCTCATCTAATGAGAAACTGCACTTCTCTGTGTCACTAAGTTCTTCCTGAATTTTTTATGAAAATGACTCAGAGGAACTCTAGAGATTATTGTCTAGTTTCAGAAAGAGGCACACATGTACACGGTTGTTCTTTACTTCAAGAGTGCGAAAGCAGTTTTCAACACCAAACTTGGTCAAATACATAAACGTAATGCCAAACTAAAAATGTTTCTTTATACAACAGACATTCAAATATATTATCATGGCGTTCAGACTTGAATATTATGTACACATATCCAAGATTAAAACGGACTTTGTTGCTTGTTTGTTGTTTGTTTGTTGTTTGTTTATTGTTGTTTTGCTTCCCCGACAGGAAACTGCACTGCACCAGGAACTACATCCATGCCAACCTGTTTGTGTCTTTCATTCTACGAGCTGTGTCAGTCATCGTCAAGGATACCATGCTGGAGCGCCATTGGGGCCGGGAGATAATGAGGCAGACAGACTTGGGAGAGATGCTAAGTCACCAGGTGGGTTAATGGGTCAAAGTTCCTCCCTTGATGATTCAGTCACAGCCTGCTGAAGCCCTATGACTCATCTGCAAAGCTTCTAAGGTTGCAAAGTTTAACGGGATAACAGCAGGACATCAGTATATGAAGCCATCCAGGGTCACTTGCCATATGGCTGATATTTATATCCGTTTTAATCCGATTTTAGTATTCCGCAGACATTTCACATGAGTATGGAGATACAGTGTGGAGATGGTTTTTCTAGAATTTTCTATTTGTGGACTGATCTGTTATGTCATTTTGATCATGAACATTCAATCTTTCCAAGGCTGCAATTGGCTGTCGGTTAGCCCAGGTACTGATGCAGTACTGTGTTCTGGCCAATCACTATTGGTTTTTTGGAGAGGCTATCTACTTGTATTCCGTGCTCATTGCCTCGGTCTTCATCGACCACAACAAGTACCTCCCATACATCTGCCTTGGCTGGGGTAAGTGCCTCATTTTCAATCAGAAGATCCATTTCTGTCCATTACTTTATTGCACATGTACTGTATTGGTTGTTGATGTTTTCATTTCTCTTCAGGAACCCCTTTGTTATTTGTCATACCTTGGATGTTGGCCAAACTGCTGAAAGAAAACAAAGAGTAAGTGTGTGTTCCTGTTTTGTCCCAATTGCTTTGTCATATTGATTTTTCCTTGAAAGACCGTAGCAAACAAAAACCACTGTGTTGTCAGATGCTGGGCTGTTAATGAGAATATGAACTACTGGTGGATCATTCGCTTTCCTATCCTGTTTGCTTCCTTGGTGAGGGCAGAAACACGCGGAAACACGTAGAAACACACAGAAACACGCAGAAACACACAGAAACACACAGAAACACGCAGAAACACACAGAAACACACAGAAACACACAGAAACACACAGAAACACGCAGAAACACACAGAAACACACAGAAACACACAGAAACACACAGAAACACACGGAAACACGTAGAAACACGCAGAAACACGCAGAAACACGCAGAAACACACAGAAACACGCAGAAACACGTAGAAACACGCAGAAACACACAGAAACACGCAGAAACACGCAGAAACACACAGAAACACACAGAAACACACAGAAACACGCAGAAACACGCAGAAACACGCAGAAACACACAGAAACACGTAGAAACACGCAGAAACACACAGAAACACGCAGAAACACGCAGAAACACGCAGAAACACGCAGAAACACGCAGAAACACGCAGAAACACGCAGAAACACACGGAAACATGTAGAAACACGCAGAAACACACAGAAACACACGGAAACACACAGAAACACGCAGAAACATGAAAACGTGTTAAACCCCCTGGTTGTTTGCATGTATGTGTGCATATATAATTGTGAGATCACAAACAAAAATGTTTTTCCTGTGTGTCACATTGCATGGTTTGTGGTGTGTTGTCTCGCGTCGGTGTGTTGGTTTTGATTGATTTAGATTTTTTTTTAATTCAATAACTTTCACAGATCAATTTTTTGATCTTCATGAAGATCGTGAAGGTCATACTCTCCAAACTACGTGCCAGCAACCAGAATGGCTACCCTGATTACAAGCTCCGGTAAGTAATGGAAGCCATTATGATTATTATAATCAGATTTCATTTGCATATTTTTTTGGCGCTCTGGGACTAAAAGGTATTACTTTGCATGGTTAAAATAAACCTGGTCCACAACAATTTCAAAACCTCACACAAGTAATTAATTGTGACACAAACGGAATAGGATCAAATTACATATTCAGTGCCATGATTGAGGTTATCGTTCCTTTGACTTAATAGGCTGGCCAAAGCTACCCTGACGCTTATCCCTCTATTCGGCATACACGAAGTTATCTTTGTCTTCGCCACGGACGAACAAACCACCGAGACGCTTCGCTATATCAAAGTGTTCTTTACGCTGTTTCTCAACTCGTTTCAGGTAGGTGAAATGCAAGTGTTAATGAGGATAAGGATGTGATGTTCAGGATCGCTGCTACCAATTAAAGCCTCATTAATTGAACTAATTAATCAATTAGAATGCTCATAAGCAAAATCAACATGTTTTTTCCAGGTAGGCTTTCCTATGTGCACCTATACGACAGCAGTTAATTGCAGAAGGAGCTTCTGAGCACAATCGAGTCCTTGAAAATGTATTTCGTTTGCCAAGTTACACATCAATAATGACCCAGCTGTTATATTTGTGGTTGTTGTTATAGGAATTGTACACGCTTATTGTGCACAAGACAGCAGATTAGCCTGTGCTTATACGCTGCAGATCATTGTCCCCTGCTTATCATGTCATCAGTACATGACAGATGGTTAAGGTTTTCCTGTGAGAACGGTGGAAACAGTGCAACAGTCAAACACATCGCCGTGGCATTTCACGGAGACATTGTTTCTCTCTCCAGGGATTTTTGGTGGCTGTGCTTTACTGTTACTCAAACAAGGAGGTATGTGTCTCTCAAAATGGTTGGACATCCTCTGCTCGTTAACCATTGAAAGTCGGTCAGGTCTCTGGAGTAGCTCAGCCTATCCCTGTTCCTGGAAAGACACAGTGACATCATACCTGACCCACAACTCCAATCTGGTGCTTTTTAAGCTTCCACTGGAAGTTTCTAGATCAGAAAACTCGGTGTTGGTCACTTTCCAGGAACCGGTTTGGCCAGTCTGCTAGTTCATCTGTCCAGATACTATTGTTTAAAAGGTCTGTGGATTTGGATGGTTTTAAAATTTTGTTTGCTGTGATGTCAGGTTAAGACAGAGCTGAGAAATAAACTGCGTAACTGGAGGATGGAGGTGGAGACCGTGTGCTGTGGACAGTGACTAACCGGAACTGAATCTAGAGTCGAGCCATTCTCCATCGCGACAGCCCGAGTGGATAACGTGTCATCGGCCACGCCGACAAGAGCCATGTCCGATGATTCTCTGGCTTCTCATGCACAAACTGTCAGGCAGCTACCTCTGATGATCTCTCACACGCCACAAGTCTCTCGACCGCACTGCCCCGCAGAGGCAAATCACGACAAACGTGTGCAAGAGTCCTTCCAGAACGAGGCTACGGGGTCGACGCTATCGATGCAGGTGTCCTTTCTGGTCCACCTGAAAGATCCTGTGGAGCTCCTTCCAAACGTCGTAAATCTAGATTCTGATTAAGTGATGTTCTACTTGTGTTGGCCTACTTAAGGTGATGTGTTCAGTGTTCATCTACATCAAGAGTGGTATATTGTGAATGAAATTAGATCAGTATAATATATTTGTATTTACAAGAGTCACATATCTCGTTGTGTATCCATTACAAAAAAAAACAACATTGGAATGTGTGAAAATTATATTAAAAGAGAGCGATATTGGGAGATATTTGTCTTTCTGAATGGTTCAGATGACATAGATTTAGTGTGCTTTGGGAGGCAGTACTGCAGGGACTGTTTCAACTATGAAGTCAATTTGATTTGCCCAGTGAGAGTGATTAATCAAATAGTTTACATTGGCAATCGGTTCCGTTTCAATGGCATGGCCTGGGTTCATTAACGTTTTTTTTCCTATTACAAGTCACAGGAAAAATGTGTTTCTGAAATTATTTATTAAAGGTTTAAATTATAAATGAAATGTTTAAATTATAAATGTGTTCTCAAATAATTATTGCCCGTTGCATTATCATTTAGAATACGCCTTTTTTGGCAGCCGTTTTATACATTGTATTTCTTTATAGCACTTGACATCACAAGAAAATGTTGTAGGCCTACCTACAGTTAGAAATAACAATGCCCTGCCATTCTTTACAGTTAATTCTGCCACAATAAATGCATTCACATAAGAAAAACGAATTTTGAACATTATACGTGGGTTTAAAAAAAACAACTTTTAATAGTTAATGCATCATTTGAGCATTTCATTTATCGTTTATCGAATTGTGACCGGAAAAACCTCCACAGGTGAGTTGAGGTGAATTGAGCCCCCGTGAATCTCTTTCTAAACTTCATTTCCCAGAGTCACCTTGTGACGTACTCCACCGAAACTGGAAGCGGCGCTGACAGTAGCGGGAGTTCCGAGACATTATAAAAAAAACTTGTGGCTTGTTTACATGGAGATGGTTGAAGAGGATTTCCATTCATTACCCTCGCAAGAGGTTTGGAGTCAAACACAACCTACGTTTAAAGTCAGATAAAACATGCATGGCTCACTATATCATTCCTGCTGAAACGTAGAGAGAATATTCTGTTCAAAAGCGAGGGTTAGCTAGACCAACTAGTTTGCCATACGAGAAACGTTAGCTAGATCTATCGGTTTTAGCTAGTAAATAACGACGTCTAGATCTAGCAAGTAGCTAAGCTGCCCGTTATCACTGTTGACTGGGGTGGCTATATGTTTAGCTAGCTAGCAGGCAGTTTATCTTCGAGTCTACAGGTGAATATTTTGGACGCTAATCTCCAACTATGGCCTCGAGAGGTAACGGATGATCATGTACTCTACACTTTCAGAGTGATGTTTTCTAGCCATGAGTTTCTGGCTTCTGGCTAAAAGTTAATCTATAACTGTGTCGTAGTGTGGCAGCATCCGTACGTCAACATCTTCAAGCACATGAAGATTGAAGAATGGAAAAAGTCTTCAAAAGAGGGGGATGTGACGGCTTACATGGTAACATGTCCAGATACACACTATTCCCATGTTTGAAGCTATTTTCCAAAGCCAAAGGTCTCAAATGATTTTTTTTCTTCCTCCTCTTCTTGCTAGGACAAAACACTGAAATGCTCAGTGTTTAGAATCCGTGGGTCCATCCCAGCCAGCAACTTCATTCTCTTACCCAAGACCAGCAGTCAGTCTTTGGGGTTGACTGGACGATTTATCTACCTGCTTTTCAGACCCAGTCCTGCTAAACACTTTGTGGTACATTTGGATATAGCAGCTAAGGTACTTGAAACTGATCACATATCTTAAATGTGTGTTGTTGCTTTCACATGTAATACATTTAACTTTAAGATTGGATTACGGTTTTTAAAATGTAATATTTACTTCTTTTTTTTTTACAGCTCTGATATACTGAATATGTGGGACATTCAAATCGTAGATGACAACAGATTTATAGTTCCCAAGACCTGATAGAGAATGTATACAGCTGCATTCTAACCCTTGTTATTTTGAACAATGTGTAGAATGCAGATTACTGTTACTTGTGTCAGAAAAGATTACCATATCTTTGCCAGGGTTTAGCGAAACGTCCATGGATTTCATCCTCTTCATAATCAAGAGACAGTTTGATGTTGATGCACTCCAGTTTTTTTTTTACAATTCAAACACTTGAATATCTAATTTGGAGACACTATCATCCTTCCATTTGTGTTTTCAGATCTTATCACAAAAGGTTAAGAATAGCAGTTAATGCCTCAAACCTAGTCTGCACCTGTTTTTGGGAATAAACACAAGATGTTATAAACAGAATCCTCAGCCTGTATATGAGGTAGCCTTTGAATGAGGCAGCTTGTATATGAGGCAGCTTTTGAATGAGGCAGTCTTTAAACCAGGCAGCCTGTATATGAGGCAGCTTGTGAATTAAGCAGCCTTTAAATGAGGCAGCCAGCAAACAAGGCAGCCTATATATGAGGCAACTTGTGAATGAGGCAGCTCGTGAATGAGGTAGCCTGCAAATGAGGCAGCCTGTATATGAGGCAGTTTTTGAATGAGGCAGCCTGCGAAAGAGGTAGCCTGTGAATGAGGCAGCCTGTGAATGAGGCAGCCTGTGAATGAGGCAGCCTGTGAATGAGGCAGCCTGTGAATGAGGCAGCCTGTGAATGAGGCAGCTTGTGAATGAGTTAGCCTGTGAATGAGTTAGCCTGTGAATGAGTTAGCCTGTGAATGAGTTAGCCTGTGAATGAGGCAGCCTGTGAATGAGGCAGTTTTTGAATGAGGCCGTCTGTATATGAGGTAGCCTGTGAATGAGGTAGCCTGTATATGAGGTAGCCTGTGAATGAAGCCCCCTGTTGCCTATAAAGGTGCTTGGAGACACTGTTGAGTTCACTTGTCCAAACACATTTAAAAGCTCCTAAATCCATAGCTGTATATTTTGCACTTCAAAATGACATTCAGATGATAATTGCTCTTGGAAATGAATTGGCCGTCCCTCAGAAAACTTATTAGATTTTTTTCTTTCTGATTACCTCAGAATGCAGTCGCTTGATAATTGCCTGGATTTTGGTCCCTCCAGCAGTGATGGCCGCAGAGATGTCTCGGGTTGTCTTTTTTATGTTCAGACGGATGCTATGTGCATCTCTGCTATGATTTTGACATTTTAATATCGTGACATTTGCCTGAGCAGGCAGGGATTCAATATTCAGCTCTCATTTCCACAAGCAGCTTGTCAGATTCACAGCCGATCCCACGCTGATCTCTGGCAAACACTCACCCGATAACAAGCACACTTGTGTGCTTCATCTAGTTTTACACTTGAGGTGATGCTTGGAGATTCAGGTGAATCGTTTGACTGAAGATCTGAATCATCTTGGAATGACTGATTCGTTCACCAACACAAGTGTGATTAGGTGTCTGTAAAGACCCTCAGTTATTCCACCATGATAGTGATTCTAACTGATCTAACTCTCGAAAATAGCTCTTCACTTTAGCATCCCTTAGCTTTTATTGCACTATGAACCTGAAATATTTTTGTCTCAAACCATTACATTAAGCATTTAAGACCTGTTATTTTCAAACCGTGCGATGATGATGATGATGATGATGATGATGATGATGATGATGACAACGACGATGATGGGTGTTCCTTGGGTCCAGTCCTAAACTGGACAGATAACAATACTCGTACCCATCCTACTATACCAAGCTTCTTCTGAGCAGATACCCCAGACCAGGTGTGTCAAACCCTGGTCCTCGAGGGCCGCTGTCCTGAAGGCACACCTGATTCTAATGAAGGGTCATTATCAAGCTCTGGATGCCCGATAATGACCCTTCATTAGAATCAGGTGTGCTGGAGCAGGGAAACATCGAAAACCTTCAGGACAGCAGCCCTCGAGGACCAGGGTTTGACACCCCTGCCCCAGACTGTGCAACGTCTCTAAACACCTGTTTGTCTTCATTAGGAGGGCCAGGTCATCCGGGTCTCGTTCTCCAGCCTGTTCAAGGAGTTCAAGTCTACAGCCACTTGGCTGCAGTTTCCTTACCTGTGTGGAGCAGCCAAAGATTCTGTCTACGACAGCACAGCCAAAACAGCGAGACATGGTAAGCACACACACAGTAAGCACACACACAGTAAGCACACACACAGTAAGCACACACACAGTAAGCACACACACAGTAAGCACACACACAGTAACCACACACACAGTAACCACACACACAGTAACCTGTGTATTCACACACAGTAATAACATACAGTAAGCACATTCAGTAATTACACACAGTAATCACAGACAGCATATACAGTAAGCACATTCAGTAATTACACACAGTAATCACAGACAGCACATACAGTAAGCACATACAGTAATCACAGACGGTAATCTCAGACATTAATCACACACAGTAATCACATACAGTAATTACACACAGACAGCACATACAGTAATTACAGACAGTAATCACACACAGTAATCTCACACAGTAATCTCAGACAGTAATCACAGACAGCACGCACAGACAGCACACACAGACAGCACTCACAGACAGCACTCACAGACAGCACACACAGTAATCACACACAGAGTAAGAGACACACAGTAACAAACACACAGTAAGAGACACATAGTAACAAACACACAGTAAGAAACACATTAAGAGACACACATTAAGAAACACACATTAAGAAACACACATTAAGAGACACACATTAAGAGACACACATTAAGAGACACACAGTAAGAAACACACAATAAGAAACACACATCAAGAGACACATTAAGAGACACACAGTAAGAAACACATAGTAAGAAACACACAGTAAGCACCCCCTAACAGCATGGGGTTAGGGTTAGGGCTCCGATGGCTCTGTGAGCGTAGCAACCCTGCCTGTGTTGTCCCCCTGCGTGCTCCAGACCTGGTGGGTCCTGCTCCCTCCACAGTGCGTTGGACTTGTCTGATGATGGATCTGCAGTATGTGCTCTCGGTCTACCTCAACCGCTGTCACAGTCACTTGAAGAGCATCAAGCTGTGTGCTAACATGTCCGTCAAGAACGTTTTCACCAGCGACCTGCTCTTAGACCCTGGTGAGGAATAGCAACCTTTGTTACGTACGTTCATGTTGATTCTGTGACATGTGTGTTCTGATAACCTCCAATCTTTAGCACCTTGAAATCATTGCTTTTGCTTTGACACAAACGTTCGTGTTCTCTGTGGCTAAAGCAGGTGTGAAGGATGTTACCGAAAATTAATTCCGCTTGAATTCTCTGACGTGACGAGTTAGTCAACGATGCGTCATTTATGAAACGCAGCGATGAATACCCGCTTCTTTCAGATATCTTATCCATCTCGTTCGTTCTCTCTCCTGATATCGTTCCAAAGAGCTTCAGGTGTAGCTATACTCCCAAGTATTATGTTCCACTGCGGGTCTTAAGACCGTGCTCCAGACCTGGGTCTTAAGAACCACACACACTGTGCCAGAACAAACAGCTCTGCCAGCACCTTGCACATGTTGTCCTGTCTGACGGTGTTCCTGCTGTCTGTTTCTGGATCAGGGTTGTCTTTCAGTGAAGCAAAGCATGCTGGGTTGGTGTCAGCTCAGGGAACAGGCCCCATGCCCAGAGAGATGTGCTACCCTGTCCCCAAAGGAGGCAGCTGGCACGATCTCTACGACTACATCAGGTAAAAGCAGAACAGGACAATGAATTAGGAATCCTAAAACATTCTCTGCCAGATGAGACAAAAGGATTATAAGACGAGCAGCTTTATCACAGATCCAAGCGTCTGACCGTATCGCGATTATTTGCCAATACTTGACGTACTTTGTGTGTTCGTGTGCTGGTTATTATTAGGGGGGTTTGATTTTAGAAATGTGGACGTTCAGAAAACAAGTGACTGTTGCTTGTGCCAGATAAGATTACCAGAAAGGCTTTTAACTGTTTATTTGTGGCTCTGCACCAGCGTAATTATGCGTGTGATGTTGATGCAATCATGTTTATTTTGGCAGATTTTGAAGACACGCCATCACTATTCAATCTTTTTATCTTCGCGTTCAGATCTTATCACAAAGGATTCAATTAGTGAAATTTTGATTTAAATATATATTTATCTATATAAACAAAAACTGAAAACTTTCTGAAATGTTGAGTGTGCTTGGTACTAAAAGATTTCCTATTGAACAATTTAGGTTTCCCTCCAATGGATCCAAGATGCCTTTTGACTCCATTCAGAAAGGCCCAAGCCCTCTATCCTGTAAGTGCTACAAGACACGCCCCCTCCGAACGCCATCCATACTCATCCTGTTTTGCACTCAGCTCTATTTACCCCTAATCAAGAAACCATGGGAGACGAAATCCCACTCTGCACAGAACAGGAAATCCTTTAAGCAAACCCAGATCCTTTTCCCTCAGACACTTCTCCATCTGTCCACAGTGTGTTCCCCCTCCAGGAGAAGTCCAGTCAGAGAGATGTCTCGCAGGGTGGACCTCAGCAAGCCTGTGCAGGACCGGGTATCTCTCATCCAGCAGATCACCAGCCCCAAGCCTGTAAGACCGCCCCCCTCCTCCTCCTCTTCCCCTCCTCCTCTCCCTCCTCCCCCTCCTTTTTATAACCAGAGATATTTATATTGAACATGCAGATGATACACACAAAACACAAATAAAACACGGACCAATTACATAGTTTAGTAAAAAATAAAAAGATTTCTCTTATTTGACTGTTTTCTTGTCTGACTCTGTGTTAACCGGAAGCTTCCGAAACAGCGGCCCACCCTGGTGACCTCCTGCGTTCCTCCGGTGGGCGTGGTCACCTCCGGGATGAACGGCAGACACACTGAGGAGGACTGGGGTTCCCACGGCGACGACCCGGAGCAAGGCTGCTGGTCCCAGGCTTCCGGTTCCCGCCGTTCCGCATCACGAACGCCGTCTGTGGTCGACGAAGGCGTGCACGTGTATGCGCGCCCCGAAGATGACTCCGCCTTCCGTGTGGAAGACGGCGAAGGAGAGGTTCGTAACAAATCAACGTTTTGAAAAAAAACGCATCACAACACTGTCTAGGGTAAATGCCTGTTTAAAGATGTCTCATTCTTCTCTCTCTCCAGACTGTGTTTGCTGATGTCTCTCGGCCCTCTCTCCAGGCTGTGTTTGCTGATGTCTCTCGGCCTGTCTCTCTTCCCTCAGTCAAGGACTCCAAACACAGCGTACAGAAAAGTCAATCTAAATTAGTATCTCCTGCTTCCTTCAGCTGTCTGGTCTGATCAAATGTGTCTGTGTTGGTGTGTTGTGTGTGTGTGCTGTGGGTTGTGTGTCTCGTTGTTGTGTGTGTGTGTGTGTGTTTTGTGTCTCTGTGTGTATGTTTTGTGTGCCAGAAGCTGTATCCTGATCCTATTCTCCGGCTGAACAGGATCCTAGGTTTTGGTGGAGCCACTCTGAAGTGTGTAAGTGTCAGCAGGGATCTGAGATATGCTTACTGCAGGTTTTCACATCACTCCCCAACCCCACAGGGGTCTTGTGGTCAGTCATTAACACAGTGGCTGGACGTACAGGCATGGCTGACTCCACATCGCAGCAACAAACACACCCAGGAGGGGAAGAAATCTTGATTTGCTCACCAGTTGCAAATCGAAAATATCATTTTGTTGTGTTTCTGCAGGCTTTGTGGAGCAAGCGTGGGGACGAGGTGGTGTACCCCTGCCACGCCATCATCGTGTCCATGAACGTCTCCTCAGGACAGCAGAGGTTCTTCAGCGGCCACACAGACAAGGTGTGTGTGATGTGACGGCTGTAGGGCCCAGCCCTGTCCTACCTAGAGCAGCGGCCCTTAAGAGAGGTGACCTTCCTATCATCCTGCTGCTGTAGTTAAACACAGCAGTCCTCACGGCGGCACTTGACGATTTGAGGATGTTCACGCTCGCCTTACCTGGCACTTTGTCCCATGTTTCAGATCGTGTTCTCTGGCAGTAGTTTTTATCCGCTCCATTTCCATGGGGTTTATTTTTACGCTCTGAGCGCATGCCGTTGTCTTGGTGACGGTCATCTGTCGAACACTTGACAACAAGCCGCACAAATACTTCCCGTCTGTCTCTCTCTATTCAACAATCAATAAACATGTCCTGTTCTCATGTGTGCGTGTGATGTGTGCGCGGTGCGTGTGATGTGTGTGCGTTGCGTGTGATGTGTGCGCGGTGCGTGTGATGTGTGTGCGTTGCGTGTGGTGCGCGTGTGTTCAGGTCTCCGCCCTGGCACTCACCGGCAACACCACGCTGTTGGCGTCGGCGCAGACAGGAAGTCCCGGCGCGGTGAGAGTGTGGAGCTACACCAAGGGCAGTTGCCTGGCTGTGTTTAAGAGTCAGGCCCACTCGCTATCCTGTCTCAGGTAGTTGCTCCTTACATACCAGAACAGGCATGACACACACACGCTAAACAAGCGCACCCACCTCTACACTAATATGAGGATCAATTGTACAGTTATGCCTCGTCTTACAATTACTAGTTCGGTGGGTTGCCACACAGACTCGCGCACACACCTGCAGTAACAGCCCTGCTTTCATGACACATCCAAGCAGCAACTGAACACATACATCCTTCCCTCGTGTCTCTGAGTCCTCCTGTGTAAACATCCCCCGCAGCTTCTCTAACAGTGGAGGTGTTCTCTGCGGAGTGGGGAAGGACCGCCACAGCAAAACGGTACTGCCCTCTAACAAGCATTCATTCACATCTTGCCAGCGAAACAGGAAGTGATCCTACGCCAGAATGCCCAGCTGCCATTGATATGTCTTTGTTAATCAAACCAAACTAAGGAGAAATGAACAAACGGGTAAAGCTGATAGCCATCCTTGATCTCTCGGTGTGGCCGTGGTTGTTCTTCCTGGTTGATGTGGCTGAACAGTTGGCCTAGTTAGCCAGGTGAAGCTGGGGTCTTTCCTGCTGCTGTGAGGGCTGTGGGCCTGCTGTTTGCTCCTCTACAGATGGTGGTCGTCTGGAACACGCAGTACATCAACAGAGGAGAGGTGAGCGTCTTAGCCAAAGCACACACGGACGTGGACATTCAAACCATGAAGATCGCCTTCTTTGACGATACAAGGTGACTGGAGTCTGGGCGGGGGGGAGGTTGTTTGTTGGTGTGTGTGCTTGGAAACACTTGTTTGTGTTGGTGTGTGTGTGTGTGTGTGCGCTTGGAAACATTTGTGTTGGTGTGTGTGTGTGTGCTTGGAAACATTTGTGTTGGTATGTGTGTGTGCGTGCTTGGAAACACTTGTGTTGGTGTGTGTGCTTGAAAACATTTGTGTTGGTGTTTGTGTGCTTGTTTTGGTGCGTTGTGCCGCGCTGACTCCTTTGGATGTTGTCTCAGGATGGTGTCATGTGGCCATGACAACGTGCGTTTGTGGCGCGTGCGGGACGGGTGCCTGCGTTCCTGTCCAGTCAACCTCGGAGACTACCACTCTCTGGACTTCACCGACGTGACCTTCGAGGAGGGGCATCGCTCCCACGGCGACCCAGAGGACCGTTCGCTGTCAGTGAACAAACGCACCTCGCCAAACACTGATTTGTTTTCAGCCTCGTTGTTGTAACACGCGAGCCGGAAACCCCCTCGCTGGTTTGACTATTTATTTACTTTCTGTGGGAAATGTAAAGGGTATCTCTGTTTCAGCTCTGCCTGCTGTCAGTGCTGGATAATTTCATGCTTGCCTCACATAAAATAGTCATAAATTATATCTACTTCTTGACAGCTGGCTTGTTTTTATGTTAGCGAGCTTTTCCCTTGCTTGTCAGTCAGAGGTCTCTCCCACTCTCCACCCATGTCTCGTTGCCGCTGCTGTAATTATAGTTTCCACAGGCTGTATGTTTCTCATCAAATCCCACTATCCCCTCCCCCCATTCATGAAATCTAAAAAAGCACTCAGGGCATTTTCGCTAACACAAACATTTCTGAACAGATCTCTCTTGTCATAATATCTCCTACTCGGGTCTGAAAACAAAACAAAAAAACGTATAACTTTTCCTACAAGAAAGAAACAACCTTTTAAAGATATCTTCTATCTGTCCCTTCTGTCCTGTCTGTCCTGCTTCCTGTCTTTCCTGCTTCCTGTCTGCTCTGTCCCTTCTGTCCTGCTTCCTGTTTGTCCTGCTTCCTGTTTTCCTGCTTCCTGTCTGTCCTGCTTCCTGTCTTTCCTGCTTCCTGTCTGTTCTGTCTTCCTGTCTGTCCCTTCTGTCCTGCTTCCTGTTTGTCCTGCTTCCTGTTTGTCCTGCTTCCTGTCTTTCCTGCTTCCTGTCTGTCCTGCTTCCTGTCCTTCCTGCTTTCTGTCTGTCCCTTCTGTCCTGCTTCCTGTCTTTCCTGCTTCCTGTGTGTCCTGCTTCCTGCCTTCCTGCGTGTCCTGCTTCCTGTCTGTCCTGCTTCCTGTCTGTCCTGCAGGTTTGTCAGCAGCAGGAGCGGTCATATCCTGGAGATTGACTATAGGAACGTGGTGATAAGAAACATCCGGAGACTGTTGCCTTCCCAGCAGTCCCACGCCCAGCGCAGGGACAAACAGACATTCAAGACGGGTAAGAGAACACACCGCAGCCAGGAAGTGTTTGCTGTGTTACGGATCAAAACCCCGTCAAAGGTAGACAGAGCAGGTGGCTGGTCAGAAGCTTGTAAGGAACGGATTGAGTGTGGCCCCTGAAAAGGACATCTAATGACATCTAGTGACATTTAACGTGTCAGCTTTGCGGTTGTGCCTGTGTGAATGCGTTGTGTGGTCGCACAGGTCCAGGCATCGCCGTAAACAGTATCAGTGTGTCGGCGGAGTTCTGCGCCACGGGATCTGAGGACGGCTTTCTTCGTCTCTGGCCCCTGGACTTCTCAGCGGTGTTCCTGGAAGCTGGTAAGAGAAGCAGGCATTGTTAGAACGCGGCACTATTAACATAGACCCCCACACAGCCATTATACCTCTATAGAATTCATCTCATGGTGAATAATATGTCACTTCTCATTGTAGGATCTGTGAAATCACTTGCATATGCATATGAATGAATTGTATTATATTCAACATTATACATTCGATACTATATAAGTCCTGCTGGAAGGATTTGTATAAGAGGTTGAGAGATTGGTTGTAATATTTTGCTCTATCAAGAACATTTGCATGATGTGATTTAGATGTGTAATTGAGCCCCTTTGAATGGGGGAAAAGCCTTTTCTATTGAATAAAAAACTGAATATTTTAAGCCAATGTCATGTCTGCAGAAGCACACACTACATTTCCATGCACACACACCTCTCTTAGAAATGTCTCAGCCAACGTTGTTCTCAAATTCACATAAAGAAATCAAAGCACTCACTACCACACAGACCTGTAGCCTCTCTCTTCCTCTCCCTCTTCCCCTCTCGCTCTCCCTCTTTCCTCCCCCACCTCTTTTTTCCCCTCTTTCTCTCTCCCTCCTTCTCCCTCTCTCTCTCCCATACACATTCACTCACTGAAATCTGTCTTTCTCCCCCCTTACACCCCCCCGCCTCCTCCCTCCCCTTCAGAACATGAAGGGCCGGTGAGCCTGGTGTCGGTGTCGGCTGACGGGCTCAGTGTCCTGTCCGCCACCTCCACCGGTAACCTGGGTTACCTGGACGTGAGCAGCCGCGGTTACGGCACCCTGATGAGGTCACACACGGACGCCATCGTCGGCTTCAGCGTGGACGGCGTCCGGCGTCGCCTCACCTCTGCCTCCTGCGACGGGACCGTGCGTGTCTGGGACATGGACTCCATGCAACAGGTCCGCTCGAACCCCACCCACCTCCAGCTAAACCCCACCCACCTCCAGCTAAACCTCACCCACCTCCAGCTAAACCCCACCCACCTCCAGCTAAACCCCACCCACCTCCAGCTAAACCCCACCCACCTCCAGCTAAACCCCACCGACGTCCAGTTAGACCCCACCCACCTCTTCCTAAACCCCACCCACTTCCAGTTAGACCCCACCCACCTCCAGTTAGAACCCACCCACCTCCGGCTGGCAGACCAACCCACTAAACTCTATCCACCTCTGGCTAAACCCCACCCACCTCTTGCTAAACCCCACTCACTTCCAGTTACACCCCACCCACCTCTGACTAAACCCCACTCACCTCCTGCTAACCCGCCTCGTACTAATGATTTAGTTTGACAGTATCTGGGAGAGAACGTTTTGACAGTGCTTAGCCTCCACCCTCCATAGCTCCCTCGTAGCCCTTCACTTTTGAAATGGCAGGCTCTTCTGGGCCAGCTGGATGACAGAATGTTGTTTTGGGGGGGAATAGCCACTTTCTCTCCCAGTTCTCAGTTCCAGGGACGTGAGATCATGAGCAGTGTTTAGAACACTTACCGTCCACAAGAGCCTTCAGCGTGACGAGTCAGATGTGGATGGATCTATAATAACTCTTAGACAATTAGCTCTCAGGTGATCTTACTGCTGATTGGCTGATACAACAATGAAGTGTAATTACATCTTATTCGACAGCTATTCTGTCTGTCGGGCAATTAGTGTAGCCTCAGAAGATGAGGGGCTGAGCCAATGGGATTTCGGCATAATCAAAAGAGTAGGAATGTCTATGTCATTCAGCTCCCAGCTGCAAAATCAGTCTTCATTAAAAAGAGATTCAATAGCCCTCCCTACAAGTTGTTGATTGTGAATCCCTGTCGCATCAATTACTTTCCTATCTCTCTTTCAACATCTCTCTTTTCTCTTTCTCTCATTTCTTTGCAGCCTTCAATTTCATTTCTAATGGAGTGACAAGAGGTTACGAAATCAATACAAAGACTATTGTTGAGGAGACAACCAAAGTGATTCAACCCACACGTACGATCAAATTCCCTCGTTCCCCAGCCCTCGTTGACCCTCTCGTCCTCCCTTTCTGTTGTTTTCCAGCTGTTTGACTTTGTGGCGGAGGACACCCCCTGCTCGGTGGCCTTCCA
Organism: Plecoglossus altivelis; assembly: GCA_036571765.1. NCBI lineage: Eukaryota > Metazoa > Chordata > Actinopteri > Osmeriformes > Plecoglossidae > Plecoglossus > Plecoglossus altivelis. The sequence continues at coordinate 13,486,716 of BROE01000007.1, forward strand.
CCCCAGCCTCCAGGTCCTCTCCTGTGGGTCCAGCTCCGGGACCGTCAGGGTGTTTGACATCAGCAGCTCCAAACTGCTGGCGGAGCACAGGTGAGGTTAAAAGAACTCATGACAGGCTATGATTGTTAACTGGGTTCAAACGCTGACTGGATTTACATGTGAAAAGCTAACAGGTTCACCAAAGAAAATCTAGATTTATTTTACTTGGGAAGTCTTTTATTTCCTTCCTTTTTATGTGTGATCACATTTTTAAAACACGCAGGTTGACTTATTGAATCAACCCGTCAGATTGACACTTTCAAAAGATCTCAGTGACCAAACACTGATTCAAAGTCATCAGTATCTTTTCCCCTCTCCCTATCACCCCCCTCTCTCCTGCTCCCCCCTCGATCTCCCCCTTCTTCCTGCCTCCCCCGTACGCCTCCCCCCCCTCTCCTATTTCTCACCTCGCTTCCTTCTGCCCTGCCACATTGTCCCGCTCCTGCCTCCACCTTCCTCCTCTCCCACATGCCTCCACTCAAGCTCACGCGCTTCTCCTATCTCCACCTTGCTCCCTCTCCTGCCTCCACTAAGCTCCCTCTCCTATCTCCACTCCCTCCCTCTCCTGCCGTGTCTCCACCTCGCTCCCTCGTCCGCCTCCGTACCTTCTCCCTCTCCTGCCTCACACTCCCTGCCTCCACACATTGCTCCTCTCACACACACACACACACATCCTGCCTCCACCTCGCATCCCTCTCCCACTCCACCTTGCTCCCTCTCCTGCCTCCACCTCGCTCCCTCTCCCTATCTCCACTCCTCCCTCTCCTGCCTTTCTCTCTCTCCCTCCAACCCGTCCTCTCCTATCTCCACCTTGCTCCCTCTCCTGCCTCCACCTCGCTCTCCCCCCTCTCCTATCTCCACCTCGCTCCCTCTCTGCCTCCACCTCGCTCCTCTCCTGTCTCCACCTCGCTCTCCCCCCTCTCCCACCCTCCACTCTCCCCCCTCGCTCTCACCCCAATCCCCCTCTCCATCTCACCTCGCACCCCTCTCCTGCCTCCACCTTGCTCCCTCTCCTGCCTCCACCTCGCTCTCCCCCCTCTCCTGCCTCCACCTTGCTCCCTCTCCTGCCTCCACTAAGCTCCCTCTCCTATCTCCACCTCGCTCCCTCTCCTGCCTCCACCTCGCTCCCTCTCCTGCCTCCACTAAGCTCCCTCTCCTGCCTCCACCTCGCTCCCTCTCTCTCTCTTTCTCATTTTCTCTCTTTCTTTCTGTCTGTTTCTCTCCCAGTCTCCCTCTCCTGCCTCCACCTTGCTCCCTCTCCTGCCTCCACCTCGCTCCCTCTCCTATCTCCACCTCGCTCCCTCTCCTGCCTCCACCTCGCTCCCTCTCCTATCTCCACCTTGCTCCCTCTCCTGCCTCCACCTCGCTCTCCCCCCTCTCCTATCTCCACCACGCTCCCTCTCCTGCCTCCACCTCGCTCCCTCTCCTGTCTCCACCTCGCTCCCTCTCCTATCTCCACCTCGCTCCCCCCCCTCTCCTGCCTCCACCTTGCTCCCTCTCCTGCCTCCACCTCGCTCCCTCTCCTGCCTCCACCTCGCTCCCTCTCCTGCCTCCACCTCGCTCCCTCTCCTATCTCCACCTCGCTCCCTCTCCTATCTCCACCTCGCTCCCCCTCCTATCTCCACCTCGCTCCCTCTCCTATCTCCACCTCGCTCCCTCTCCTATCTCCACCTCGCTCCCTCTCCTGCCTCCACCTCGCTCCCTCTCCTGCCTCCACCTCGCTCCCTCTCCCATCTCCACCTTGCTTCCTCTCCCATCTCCACCTCGCTCCCTCTCCTATCTCCACCTCGCTCCCTCTCCTGCCTCCACCTTGCTTCCTCTCCTATCTCCACCTCGCTCCCTGTCCAGCACCACACAGAGGTGTCAAACCTGTGACATCTGCTGTCCTCCCCGGATCTTTCCGTCTCCAGGGTCTTCTGCTTCGTGTTCATCTATCCGCCATGCTTAATGAGGGCCTATATGTGGTGACGCTGACAGTGATTGGCCATGTTTAACCGAAGCGGTCTTAACACCACTCGCCAACACCTGAGGTGTAGGTCACCCTTACACCTCTGCTAGTGTTCCCAGGAGACACCATCACGTCTCTATGGTCCCTGTTAGCTGGAAAGCCTCCTGATGAGATATGAGTGTGATGATCTGTTTTTCCTTGTAATGTGCCTCGTGCTAACCCTCTGCACGTGTCTACGATTGTTTTTAAAGATACATTTGAGGGGGAACTTCCTGTCTTTGTTTTGGGTAGTGAATGTCTCATCTGACAGGCAAGGCAGGTGAGAGAGATGGAGAGACATGCAGTACTGATACGGCTGTCTGGGTAAACGTGGCATGATAAAAGATGAAATCTGGATGCGACTCTAAGAAGCTGATGTGTGGATGGTTTGCTGTGTTCCAGGCAGCACCGGGGCCAGGTGTTGGGGTTGGTGTTCTCTCCAGACGGAGAGGCCTTGTACAGTGCTGGCTCCCTGGGCACTCTGGTCCTGTACAACTCCTCCTCTGAAGACCACCACGTGGTCAGAGTCTTAGGTACGTATGTTTTAGACAGCAATTGAATGGACTGATTAAACCTAATCTTATGTGCGGTTCACTGTAAATGTTGGTTCACTGTAAAGGTCAGTTCATTGTAAATGTTGGTTCACTGTAAGGTCAGTTCATTGTAAATGTTGGTTCACTGTAAGGTCAGTTCACTGTAAATGTGCGGTTCAGTGTAAAGGGAGGTTCACTGTAAATGTGCGGTTCAGTGTAAAGGCAGGTTCACTGTAAATATGCGGTTCACTGTAAAGGCAGGTTGAATATAAAGGTAGGTTCACTTTAAATGTAATAGACGGTAAATGTAGGTTCACTGTAAAGGTAACAGACGGTATATGTAAGGGACACTGAACTGGAAATGAGAAATAACACGTCACTTGTACCTTGAGCGTGAACAAGGCTAAAGGTTTCTCTCGGGGGTGAATCAGTCCATAATTAGACTTCCAGACTGAAAGCCAGCAGGAGCTATCTACAGAAAATGTATGAATGGTCCATTAGGTGGTCAAGGTGGTTGTCTCATCGAAAATAGAAGCTGCATGCAGTTTTGACCTTTAGTTCGTAGATATAAAAAACAACGTTTCTAATAACCTTGATGGAACTCTCCCCTGCTCCTCTGTTGTCCAGGTAACGTGGTGGCAAGGGGCACCGAACGAGGTCCGGATGCCCTCGTCGTCAGTAGCGACAGCCGCTGTTTGGCGTTCGTGGGCCCCTCGGAGTACACTGTGACCATCATGGACGCTCGCTCTCTTGATGAGGTACTGTTGGAGTAGCTATTAACATCTCCTCCTCTTTACTGCCCAGTTATAGTCCTGTGTAGGATTAAATGTGTCCTAGTTGAACTACCTGTTTGTGGGGGAAAAGGTGTTGACGTGAAAAAAAATCTCTGAAAGATTTCTGTCTCGTACGTCGCAGTAAAATATGAAGGCTCTCGCTCACCAGTCTTCGTTTGTTTTGGTCTGGACTAATAAGCAACCTGCTTTGCTAATGAAATTAACAGAGAATCTGCATGCAGCAGGTTGCTAATTTCATTAGCAAAAACAAAATTAAAGAAAAGCAGGGGGGGGGAGGGGGGACAGAATTAGGGTGATATTGGTTGGTGTGGAGGTATCAGAAAGGTCCCCAGAAGACAGAGAAGTGAAAGTTGCCCCCCCTCCCCCCCGGTCCTGTTTACTGCAGCTTCTGCGTGTGGATGTCAGTGTCCTGGACATGGGCAGCACCAGGCTGGACTCTGCCCTGAAGGTCAGCTTCTCCCCAGCCTCTACCTCCCACCTGCTGGTCACCACCACCGCCAACAAGATCCTCTGGGTCAACGCCAAGACTGGGAGGCTGCTGCGGGAGGTGAGAGAGGGAGGGGAAGGGAGAGAGAGGGGAGGGGGAGGAATAGATGGAGGGGGAAAGGGAAAGAGGAAGGAGGGGGAGGAAGAGATGGAGGAAGGGGGAGGGGAGAAGGGAGAGATGGAGGGGGAAAGGGAAGGATAGGGGAGGGAGAGGAAGAGATGGAGGGGGAAAAGGAAAAAGGAGGGAGGGGGAGGATGAGACGGAGGGGGTGGGGGAGCATGTATGGTTGGATGTGTGCTCTTGATTGTGACTGGGTATATTTCTGTGCTGATATGCATAGCAGGTTCATTAGCATGTTCCTGTGCATTACTGAGCCAATATTCTGCAGCGAGTGACTGTTTTATCACTATTACTGTTGCTGAATATTGCCTCATTGAATATATCTGCGTTAATGTACCGGAACTGACTGCTGATTGAGTCAGTGAAGCCCTATTTGTCAGGAGCCTTTAGTTTCCTGTTGGTGGTTCTGTCAGGCCTCTAATGTCCACAAGCACCAGTGCTCCTCTTTGGCGGTGAGTGAAGATGGTCGCTACCTGCTCACAGCAGGACACAACGTCATCAAGGTGTGGGATTACAACATGCAGCTGGACGTGAACTCCCAGGTAAGACACACCTGGACCTCAGTCTGGATTCAGTCTTCCAGTGTAACAGTCTGTATTCCAGTGTAACAGTCTGGATTCCAGTCGACCAGTCTTTATTCCAGTGTAACAGTCTGGATTCCATCCTACAAGTCTATTCCAGTCTACCAGTCTGCATTTAGTCTACCTGTCTATTTCTGTATTCCAGTCTACAGGTCTTTATTCCAGTCTGTATTTAGTCTACCTGTCTATTTCTGTATTCCAGTCTACCTGTCGTGGAATCGAGCTCTATAAGATTTGATTGGCTCTGACGTTGTGGAGATTTTCTTTTCCTTTCTGTATCCCAGTTCCCATCCCCTGATCCTCCCAGTTCCCATCCTCTATCCCATCCCCTGATCCAATATGCTTCGCTGCAATCATCCAGACTTTCTATTTCCGTTCAAATATATTGATAACCAATAACCTGAATCAATATTCCAGCGTCTTTGCCTGCTAAACTCATAAGCGTGTTGAACTCAGATATAGATGAGTCTTGTCTTGGGGATGAGAGCAATCAGTCTGACTCCGCCCCCTCCTGGATGTCAGATGTTTATAGGACACAGCCAGCCTATCAGCCAGGTGAGCTTCACACCGGATCAGATGAGTGTGGTCTCCGTGGGAGACGCCATATTCCTCTGGGACTTCCTGGCCCACCCGCAGGAGTCTGGGAGTTGTAGTCCGTAAGTTTGTGTCTCGCTCTAAACTCCCGTCATCTATGTATCCGTGTGTCTGATGGAGGCCTTGCTTGTGTTCTTAATGAGAGTCGTGTGTGTCGATTTCTTTTGCTGTTGTTGTTGCTTCCAGTCTGCCTCACGCCGCAGCCTTGATCACGCCTCATAAACCAGGTAAATGAGTATTTCAAAGACACAGGTTGCAGCTTCCTTCGATGGATTGATGAGTCCCTGGGAGATAAGGCGTTCTGCAGGCACGCTGTGGTTAATCCTATCAGTGTGCTCGGCTCCAACAGCGAACGGCGAGCTAGATGTTCAGAGGATGCTGCTCTCCAATGGGATGCCTCGTAGGATCGCCCCGCTGCCATCGTCACCCCCTCCGTGTCTGGACATCAGTGCCATTGATGCCATAGGCATGGAAGGTGGAAACAGTTAGTTCTGTGTTTCCTTCTGAGCTGAAAGGACAGTGTCTTCTGACAGGCCTCTAATCCACGTTAACTATCCAGATGCTTGTAGCCAGCGTTAATAGGTTGCATATCCAGGCTTATTAATAGAACCATACGCTAATAAGTCTAGATAAGTTTAAATCATTTGAGTAAGGCTAAGGGTTTATGTTAGGGTTAGTTCATAAGTAATAAGGCTCTTATGAGATGCTTATCAATTTCACTTTGTGTTAGAAAGTTCCCTTTTTAAAACCTTATTCCTTCATGAAGTTGTATTCTAAGCGTCTGGATGTAAGGTTTCTCTGTGGCGTCCTGGTCTCTCTCAGCTGATGGTCTCTCCTTGTCCTTGTCTCCCGGGGAAGATCTGGACGCCCCTGTCCTCTCTGTCCACGGCCCTGCAGCAAACCCCGCCCCTGACTCCGCCCCTGGCACAACAGCCAGCTCCTTCCTCAAAGTCACCGAGATGGTGCCCGCCAGAGACTCGTCTGCTCTGAGGACCAATCAGAACAGAGGGTCGGACGGCGGTAAGTACCAATCTGAAGGTCATCTCCCGTCGCAAACGACGATCCAAGCGACTGTTACCTAAATAAAAGATCTAATTCTATCATTTCCTTTTGGTTTTTCTCTCTGACCCCTGCAGTGGACTCTGATGAAGGGGAGGAGACTGTACGTCCTGATTGTTACAAGCACTTCACCCCTCGTTTCAAAACCTCCACTCAGGTAGACGGCTGTTAGGGTTAGACGGCTGTTATTCCTTCTCAGCTCAAGGACCTCTGGATGTGCCTGTTGAGCGAACGTGCTTGTTTTTCTCTCTTTCAGACGGCTGGAAACGCCTCCCAATCAGACGAACAGGGCTTGAGTTTAAAGGCTGTGATTGGCTACAACGGTAACGGACGAGGGAACATGGTGTGGAATCCAGACACAGGTACTGACCAGAATAGAGTTTTCAATAATAACATATGAATATTATTAATGATACGCTATCACAATAATAACATATGAATTATATTAAGTAACTTAACATGCTCTGTATACATGGTATATAATATTAATTCATTATTATTACTAAAGTAATTTATGAATACTTCATTATTTATTTTACTGCATTTTCTATTTATGCACAGTTTTTGTTCGTTTACTCTTTTATTTATAAGCTGTGTATTTATTTAATGCACTTAAAAGGACAGCATCCCAATTTCATTGCACAATGTATAATGACAACAAAGAAATTGAATAGAATAATAATGTATTCTATATTTGTGGAAATATGTTGCGAAACAAGAGGAAGCGCCAGGTGATGTTGAGGTTTGGCTGTTTGCAGGGCTTTTCGCCTACTCATGTGGCAGTGTGGTGGTGTTGGAGAACCTTCACACGGGCTCCCAGAGGCACTGGAGGGGTCACACCGAGGAGGTCTCCACCCTGACTGTCTCCAACGACGCTCTGGTGGGTGGGAGAGGAGGGGAGGGGGAGGGGGGACAGGGACGATGACAGGGGGATGGGGGATGGGGATAAGAGGGGAGGAGGGAGGGGAGTGGAGGAAGGGGGCGGGACGATGAGGGGAGGGGGGAGGGGGGGACAGGGGAGGGGAGAGGGGGGGGAGAGACAGGGGAGGGGAGGGGGAGGACCGATGACAGGGGGAGGGGGGGGAGGGGACGGGACGATGGGAGGGGGGGGGGGGGACGGGACGATGACAGGGGGAGAGGGGAGTGGAGGCAGGAACGATAACAGGGAAGGGGAGGAGGGGGGAGAGGGAAGGGGGGACAGGGATGATGACAGGGGGAAGGAAGGGGGAGGGGGGAGAGGGAAGGGGGGACAGGGACGATGACAGGGGGAGAGGGGAGGGTTTTTACCCTTTACTCCATTTGGATATCTGTGTCTTCTTCTTAACCGCTCACGCTCAACTCTTGAATGTCATTTGTGGTTGAATTGTCCTCCATAGGAACGAGCTTATAGTGAATTCATTTGGTAGGAATAGAGGCTGATGATTATAATGATGGGTTTGGTGCTTGTGGTGATGATGATTACAGGGGTCTTAAGAAGTGGAGGGGTCTGTGTGTCAGCGCGGGGTAAGAGAGGGTACTTAAGTGACAGGAATCTCCCGTTTGATGTCATGAATCATCTTCAACGTTTACGTCTTCGCCATTTCTGGCGGCCCCGTTTCTTAGCGACCAGCGTAGTCTTGCACGACAGCGTGCCAATGCTCCGTAGTGAAGGCTGTGGTTCAGCTGGCGTTGGGGTTTAATCAGGTGTCGACCTGTTTCCAGATGGTGGCGTCGGCAGCAGGGGGCTGCGATGGCTCCACAAGCCTCATCTGCATATGGAACGTGGAGGAGGGCACCTGCAGTCATACCATGTCCTGCCACAAGGGGGCGGTGCAGAGCCTGGCCTTCTCCAGGGACGACCTCTTCTTCCTCTCTGTTGGTCAGTGGGACTGCTGCTGCACCCTGGTGCTTCTCATGCTTGGATGGTTTTGGAGGGAGGGTGTTTGTATCATGTCGAGCAACGTGTTTGTGTGGACTGGAGGGAGTAAATCTCTAATTCTTAACCCTGGATATAATCACAACAGGAGTGTGAGTGGGTGTTCAGAAATTTCACGGTAGTAAAATTAGCCAACAGCCGCAGGTGTTTATTCAACTGTTTCCGATTGAGCGTAAATTAATTCCCCATTCTCTCCCCTCCCCTGTCTCTCCCTCCCTCCCTACCACCCCTCCCTCATCTGTCCCTCCCCCCTCCCCGGCCGGCAGGAGACTTCCATGACCCAGAGGTGGCGCTGTGGAGCAGCAGAACCTTCCAGCTGCTGTCCAAGGTGTGTGCGACCGGGCCGCTCCATGATGCGGCCTTCAGCCCCTCGGTCGCCAGCCAACTGGCCTGCGTGGGCCAGCAGGGGGTGGGCTTCTACCACATCACCTCCGCAGGCCCTGATCTGGAGCTGCAGGTACCTGCCTCTCACACACACGCTCCTGGCCAAGGCCCCGCTTTGATTGGAGGTTACCACCAGGCGTTTCTGCTCCAAGCTGTTTACACAAGCGGGCTTCATGGATGTGCTGATCCTAGCTTAGCTGTTGTATTTACTACTGGTTAACTGGGCCTTTGGATGAAAGGGTTTGCTGAATGAACGCTTTGACTCTTCATTTCTAATTGCCAATAAATAGAAGTGTCTATTAAGACGTTCCGTGCTGTCGTTAGTCGTGTTTGCGGAGGTGTATCTTAGTACACCTCTCCCATCTGTGACCGAGTCGATGGTGCCAATATACTCCCACACACACACACGCACACACCACACCTGCCACACAGTGGATAAGTTGTTGCCCTGTTGAGGAGAGACACACTTAATCAGTCTTTCGGCATCTCTGAGGACCTAACGCCTGCTTCAGACTGTCATTACATTAATGATGCTATTCTTTCTCAGGTGCCGCAGCTGTTTCTAGGGGTGTCATGATTTGCTCTTGTTATGTTTTTAATAGGTCTGTAATTACAGTTATTACAGTAGGTGCAGTGGTATGTGAAGGGTTGTTAGATTAAGGCCAACAATGTCAAAAACCTTTGATTTTTAAGAATGAAATCTGTTCTAGACTTCAGCGAGTCCACACTGGGTCGTAACAAGTTACGGTCTCTCGCAACATTGTCATTTCTTAACACTCTAAACAGGTCAAGATGGCAGTGGTGGATTACAGCAGACAGTAATGAACCTTCGATGGTTTAGTATCACCTGCATGAGGGGTGACTTAACTTCCTCCTCTGATCTTCCATCCTCCTCCCTCCCCTCCACCTTTCTTCTCTCCTCCTTCCTCACCTCCACCTTCCCTCTCTCCACCTCCTTCCACCCTCCTCTCACCCCTCCACCTTCTCTCTCTCCACCTCCCTCCACCCTCTTCTCACCCCTCCACCTTCCTTCTCTGCACCTCCCTACCCTCCTCCTCCCTACTCTCCACCTTTCTTCTCTCCTCCTTCCTCACCTCCACCTTCCCTCTCTCCACCTCCCTCCACCCTCTTCTCACCCCTCCACCTTCCTTCTCTGCACCTCCCTACCCTCCTACTCTCCACCTTTCTTCTCTCCTCCTTCCTCACCTCCACCTTCCCTCCCTCCACCCTCCTCTCACCCATCCACCTTCCTTCTCTGCACCTCCCTACCCTCCTCCTCCTACCCTCCACCTCCCTCCCCTGCGTCTGTCTTCCCTCCTATGATCCCCCCCTCCATCTTCTTTCACCTTCCCCTCCCTCCCCTCCCCCTCCCTGCTGTAGGTGCAGACAGTGTCTGTCCCTGAGGAGGTGGGGGAGGTGGAGCTGACATCGCTATGCTACAACGCTAACAGCATTCTGTTCACGGGCACCAACAGAGGACACGTGTGTGTCTGGGACTGTCCCAGCCAGAGTTGCTTCATGACCTGGGAGGCAGACCAGGGAGAGATAGGTACTGTGGTACAAGGAGGCAAGCTGTGGGTGGGTGGGTGTAGGTGTGGAAGGGGTGTTGTATTGTCTCTTCTATTGCTGTGTAATGCACTACAATAGGTTCATAGTGTGACAGAGAGACAGTCTGGGTTTTGGCAGGGCTCAACCTTGTGCTGTGCGTGTGTGTGTGCGTGCGTGTGTGTGTGTATGTGTAGGAGTACTGCTGTGTAGAGGGAACCGTTTGCTGACAGGCAGCAACACACGTCGGCTGAGACTGTGGGGGGTCTCTGCTGTCCAGAACCTGAGGCCTGGAGGAGACGCTGAAGTCACAGAGGACCGGTCTGTCCCACCCTCCTCCCCTCTCATCCCTCCATCCTCCTCCCCTCTCATCCCTCCATCCTCCTCCCCTCTCATCCCTCCATCCTTCTCCCCTCTCATCCCTCCATCCTTCTCCCCTCTCATCCCTCCATTTTCCTCTCTTATTCCTCCATCCTCCTCCCCTCTCATCCCTCCATCCCCCTCTCATCCCTCCATCCTTCTCCCCTCTCATCCCTCCATCCTTCTCCCCTCTCATCCCTCCATTTTCCTCTCTCATTCCTCCATCCTCCTCCCCTCTCATCCCTCCACCCTCCCTCTCTCATTCCTCCATCCTCTCTCTCTCATCCCTCCATCCTCCTCCCCTCTCATCCCATCCTCCTCCCCTCTCATCCCTCCATCCTCCCTCTTTCACCCCTCCATTTTCCCTCTCATCCCTCCGTCCTCCCTCTCACATCCCTCTCTCATCCCTCCATCTTCCCTCTCATCCCTCCATCCTGCCCTTCTTATACTTCCATCAAACACCTTTCACTTTCACCCCATCAAAGGGGACTATGCTTTGTGATTGTCTGATGAAATAAAAATGTCGGATTTGATTGGCCCACGCCTCTTGTCTGACAGAGGTGCCCTGGTGCTATTGGAGCAGGAGATGGTTTTGGACGGGACTGTGGTGAGCGCTGCGTTTGACGACGCCCTGGACATGGGGATCGTGGGCACCACAGCAGGAACACTCTGGTACATCAACTGGGTGGACAGCAGCAGTATACGTCTCATCAGCGGACATAAAACCAAGGTACTTCCCCTTGTTTTAACCCTGGTGCTGCCTTCTGGTCTCTGTGACCCACCGTTGGGGGACAGAAGGTGAATCGCAATGACCCTATGGCAGCAGAAGGGTTACAGCAACGATTCCCAACCTGAGGGTAAGGTGGGCCACCAAACCAATAAAAGCCAAAATAGGAAAATTGAATAAATATCAAAATATTTAAAAATGCATTTGGTAAGTTATTGAAATTCTTTGTGATTTTGAAAGGAAATTTTGCCTTTGATTAACCTTGACTGAAACGGCAATAGTTACGCATGGCACGTCGATACTAGCCTAACTGTAATTTGCATATGTCCACTTTAATTCACTATGCATGCATCACGTCCGCATTGCTTAAGCTATGTCAACAACTTCCTGTAGCGAGCTGTTACGTAAATTCAGGCTTGACAGTGTTTGAGCTGTGCAGGTGGGCCATGCAGTGGAGAAGGCTGAAAATAACTGGGTCAAACGACTAGACACTCACTTTTAGAAAGAGAATACTCTTAAACGTCAGCTCTGTGAAAGTGTGTGTGTGTGGTCGGTCTTCGTACCATTTCCTCTCCTCAGTTCTCGAAGCTGCCTGTATCAGTGGTGCTAACCCGAAGCCTTCATTATTTCCTTGGCAGGTGAACGATGTGGTGTTCAGCCCAGACGAGAAGCACTTTGCCACCTGTGGAGAGGACGGGAGCGTGCGAGTCTGGTCGTCTCCCAGCAACGAGCTGCTCATGCAGTTCCAGGTGCTCAACCAGGTGAGGGCGCCGTTGAGCTCATGCAGATCCGAAGCCACTCAAAGCTAATGTGTGAATTTCGAGTCAAACTGATTGTTAAAGTGGTCACCTGTGCTTGATACAATGTTGAAAGGACACAAGCACGGATAGAAATCTATGATGTTCTTTGACAAGGATGAATCTTCTATAAGTGACGTGCCACTCATCCCTCTACCTACCTCCCCTGCTCTTCTCTATTACACAGAACTGCAATTGCGTTTGCTGGAGTCCCGTCCAGGGTTCGTCTGCGAGGGGCGGGTGCGTGGCGGCGGGCTACAGCAACGGAACTCTCCGGATCTTCCGCCTGGCTTCCTCTGACATGGAGCTCAAGCTACAGACCCACGTGGCGGCTGTAACCTCCGTGCAGTACTCTGTTCACGGTCAGGAACCTCCGGGAACACACCCTGGTTGTTCAGAAAGTTGGGAGTTTGACCCATTTCTGTTTTTACATTTAAGACAGAAATGTCAGTCCTCTCTTACATGTATATCCTTGGTAAACAACAATATATCTCCTATACTCGAGCAAAGCAACGATTTATCACTCTTAGGTAGATTTCTACGTTTTCTTTTTTCTTTTACTCTCTTGTGGAACGTGCAGAATCTTGCACACATCAACAGCAACGAAAGAGTGTGAGATTGTTTTGTGAGTGCATGAGATTAACAAGAGATGGCCTTTTTAATCTAGGAACCTCTCAAACCGTTTGTGTTTCCTTTTCTTTTTGCTGACGTGAGTTTCTGCTGCACTCACAGTGGTCTAACCCCTGCATGTGACCTCTCACCCTCAGGTCATGTTATTCTGTCCGGGGGGAAAGATGGTCTGATAGCGGTGAGCAGCCCTGTGACTGGGAAAGTGGTCCGTCTCCTCGGTGACCACAAGGGGGCGCGCATCACCACCATCCAGTGTGTGAAAAAACAGGTTTGTGTTCAGGAGTAGCATTTCTACCTAGACACCTGCACATCTGGGTGAACAGCCAGGGGGACCACTCACACTGTCCAAAGGGAAATGTGGAGTTCCTCGAATGCATTTTTATCCCTCAGTACAAAGAGTTTGGACTGGAAGGAGACGAGATGTGGTTGGCTGCCGGTGCAGACCGACGCGTCAGCATTTGGGCTTCTGATTGGACGAAAGACAAGTGTGAACTGCTTGATTGGCTGACGTTTCCTGCTCCCGCCTACTCCAAGGTAACGTTTTTCACGTGGTATGCAGTGACACTGACAAAAGACAGTGTTTACTGTTGAACGACCTCTTAGCAGGGTCTATTTACTGATGAAATTAGACTATTTCTCTAAATGTCATGTTGGCTCACTAATTTCATTATGTCTCTCTCTCTTACACACACACACACACACACACACATCAGGACCTAGACAGCCTGCCTCCCACCCTGGCTGCCTTCAGCCCTACAGAGTCTGGCCTCATTGTCTACACCGGCTTTGGGGTGGAGAAAGAGTTGTCCTTCTACAGCTTGGCTAAAAAACAGGTACCAGTGACTCTGTCCAGATTCACTCGTCTCTCTCTCTCTCTCTCTTAGCTTTTTCTGTGTGCTGAACCTGGAAATGTCGTTCTCCCGTCTCTCTCCTCAGGTTGTTAAGAAGATCGCCCTGTCTGACTGGGCCACAAGCCTCAGTCTCTCCTCCAAGGGACGTCTGGTGGCCGTGGGCTCCCAAGGTACTTTACTGTCGTACACACCAGGGGGTGCTGGGAGGAAGTGAGATGTTGTTGTTGTTGTTGATTTCTTTGTGTTTAACAAATGTAAACAGACCAACCCTGTGTCTGACCTGCAAACCTTAACGTTGGTCTTTGAGACACTATAAAAAGCCAAACGGCACACAGATCCTGGATGGGAGTAATGAGAGTTTTTCCACGGACGTGAACCAGCTGGTTAACCCCAAGTGTTTCTGTCAGATGAACGGCCTGTACTGATGTGTTGTCTGTCATGTGACAGAGAGGGTGTTGAAGCTGATCCAGTCCGCCAGCGGAAGGTTCCAGAATTTCCTCCACCACAGCGACTGCCTGCAGACGTGTTGCTTCTCACCCTCGGGGCAGCTGCTGTTCAGCTCAGCCTATAATGAGATCCTGCTGTGGGACGTCCAAGGCCTGTAGCTGTGGAGAGAGGGGCAGGTCGCCATGACGACTGCCTCCAGACAACCTCGGACCTGTCAGTGGCTCTAGCTGTCTGTCCCGTTGCTGTCCGTCTGTCTGTACGCATGCTTTTGAGGTTTTCAAAAGCTCTTTTTTGTAGTTGGACCAAGGTCAATTTAATTGAAACAAACGATATGGGTGGTGTTGGGAAATATTTATATATATATATGTATAAATATATATATATATATATGTGTGTGTATACATATTTTATAAGGCCAAATGTTAAATCTCACCTGGATCTGAAGCTTGGTAGGACTTGGTAGGAGTTTTAAAGAAAAACATGGAAAGAGAATTTCAAGGATATTGTTTACAAACGTGAATGTAAGTCAGTGGTTTTTATGACTTTGCAAAGAAATTCCTTCTTGAAATATTGAACTCATAAAGGGAAGCCTTATATGATATCTCAGTTAGTTTGTTAATCTGGGATTTGTTCCGTGTAGTTTTATTAATCCCGTTTTTTACATGTTGGTTTAGTTCAAACAGGAAAATTATGCACTAAATGTTGGAGTTCATCCTCTGATCAACACTTATTTATTTTAGTAACTCTTCTTTTAAATAAATAGTTTTTAAGACAATATGGTTGTATTCGTCATGAATTGCATGTATCAAAAGATCACTTTAGAGATCACGTTGTAGTGACATATGTCATGGCTGTTATCTAAGTGCTTCTGAATTCCGCTTTAAACGAGGGAAGTCATGACCCCAGGACGATATGTTAAATTATAGATGAGGAAATGGGGAAAAAGTCAAGTGTGTTTGTCAGAGTCGGGCCTGACTCAACACTTTTCTGTTGCTGCCATGAAGACCGTTTTGCGCTTCTGGATTGTCGGTGAGCTATTGTATTCGTCATTGTAAGTGCAGTAGAGAGAGAGCCATTTAGAAACTTAACTCTCTTAAAGAATGTTTTAAACACGTAGCAGTACAAATAACGTACTTTGATTGTTTTCCACTGAGACCATTTCAGTGATAGTTAACAACCCAATCACCCAAATTGTGCTGTTTGTATTCAGTCCTTCAGTATTCCCTCGGTAGGACAGTCTGCCCGTCAGGCCTAAGAGAACAAATTCACGACGTATGCAGCGGTAAGATGTGGATAATGTTTGTGTTTTTTGTGTTATATCTCGGTTTAATGTGGCGTTTTTTGACAGCAGTAAAGTTAAGTGACCGATTTCTTGAATATTCCGTTACTCAGTAACCGAAATTGTAGCCTAGGGTGACGATAAAAACGCTTTTAGGCATGAGTATGCACCAACGCAAACTAATATTACCAGATGCTACTTGTGTTCAGCCGCACTCCAAGAAAGGTACATGTATGTACAAAGATGATTGGTCCGATATTTAGTTAGAAATAATTATGAACTTTATAAAAGTGCTAAGTAATTTTCACTCATGTTTTGCGATTATTATTGAATAGTCTAAATGATTCTAATTCGATCTTCCACCGTATTGGACAACCTGTGTTTCCCTTGACAGATATTGATGAATGTGTTGAGGATCCCACCGTCTGCGGAGAACATTCCAGATGTTTTAACACGTTCGGTGCCTTCATATGCGCGTGTAAACCTGGGTTCCGTTTAATACCCGTAGATTTCAGTGGTGCAACGACGAAATGTGTGGGTGAGTATGTATATGATTCAGAAATTGCAGAAGTACACATACAGTAGAACCTGTAGAAGTACAGATAGTTGCTGGCATTGTCACCTTTTATACTTATTATTATTTAACCTTTTTGGGGGGAGCGAGTAAGATGTTGTATGATGTTCTTGAACTAGTTTCTGAAAGTTCTGTTTGTTTTAGAGCTTAACTGTGACATACATAATACAACTGCTTCTAATGTACAGGTGAGTTTTTTAAAGTTTAACACATGTTGCACTATATTCCCACCATTCAGTTTCTCTCACAGTTGGCCTTGCTCTGTCTCTGCCTCATTCTCTTTTTTTGTCAGACTTTGCCAAAAGCTTTTGGAAAGATCTTGTCTTTGGTGAAAGACAGTTGTCTGAGTAATCCGTGGACCCTACGAAGGCGTTTGACAGGTGAACAACATTTGAAAGTAAGTCCACTTACCGAGAAAGAAGTTCAATTCATTCAAGAAATGAATCTACTCCCATTTTGCATTCAGTCTGTCTTATTTTCTCTGAAGGAACTAGTCAACATTACTGATGTTTTCCAACTGGGTCTTAAAAGGACAACTGAGAGGAGCAACTACAAGGAAGTCACAGCAATACTGAACGTTGTTGAAAACATCGTCAGTCTTGTTGCGTCCCAGCTTCAGGATAACGTGACCCATGTGCAGACAGACTACACTGGTAACACACACTGGCCTTATGACAAACAGGACAGAACATTCTTCAATGCCTTGAACTGTTCTAAACGTAGCTTCCGACACGCTGCCAAATGCTTCACGCACAGCGTACATACAGACAACACACAGACACAAGTCATCTTTGTCTCGTATATAAATGTCTGCCATACTGGTTTAAACTGACATACAGGGGTTTGTCTTGGTATAAATGTAAACACACGTGAACTGTCTTAAGGAGGTGTCCAGGGTGTATGTTCACTGTGTGTGCGTGCGGTTGCCCACTACTCACTGCTGTGTGTGCACTTGGATGGGTTAAATGCAGAGGTAAATTTCGAGTATGGGTAACCATACTTGACAATACTTCACTTCAGCAGTGAGGTGGTTAACAATCAGTCGTGTCTCCATCTGCCAGAGTTGGAGATAATGGTGACAAGGGGCAAGGATCCACCCAGAGGACAAGTCCATCTGACCAATCAGAACAGTCTGCTTGACATCACTTGGGACACTGTAATTGGTCATGACAAGAACTACACTGGTACTGTATACTCCACCCCTAATTGGAAATATTGAATTTTAATTGGCTTAAAGTTAGGGAATTGGTTATAGGGTATGTGTGTGTCTGCGTGTGTGTTGTGTTCAATGTCCAGGGTTTGGATCCGTATTTATACTAAGTTATAAAAGTCTGGAAACCTCAACCGATAGCTATCAACAGCTCATCTCAACGGTTACCACGGTGTCAGTTACTAACGGCAACACAACCAGATTGCCTCAGGCTGTTAACATCACATTCCGACACCTTCAGGTAAACTTAATCCTGTCTGTCTGTATTCTTGATTTTTCGTAAAGTTTTCCTTAAGCATCAGCTGTTCCTTAAAACTTCAAAAACATCATATCCCATAAAGCCCTAATGCTGCAATGTTATTGGCATTCTGTCCTCAGTCTGACATTGTTGGACCTACATGTGTGTATTGGTCAACGGATGGGGCAGAATATTGGTCAAGGCAAGGCTGCATATCTCTGTTCTCAAACTCCACCCACACGATGTGTTCCTGTAACCACCTCAGTAGTTTCGCTCTCATTGCAGAATTACATCCCCAAAAGGTGAGACAAACAAACAACACTGAGGAGAAACAAAGAAAATATAATTTCTCTATTACAGATAGGAACCTTTTAAATTCTCACATGCTTAAAAAAAATTGTTTTATCTCTTCCTGAAAGGAAAGTGACCAGCCCTCAGTATTGTGGTTTGTGGTGGCACTATGCGTGGGTTTGGTCTGTGTGGCCTTCTCCCTGTTTGCCTCTCTGGTATGTCGTTATGTCAGCCGTAGAGGAAACCGTCTACAGAATGTTCAACGCAGTATGTCAACCTGAAGAACAGAATTATGTATTTTTTTTCTTTTTTTAATCCATCCTCTGATGCAACAGCCTAAATATGTGTGTCTGTAAATTAATTTTACGACTTTGTGTTTAGTTGCTCTCTTGTTAATTGTTTTACATGTCATAATTATAGACACCCGCCCCTACCCCTTATAGGACACACATGAAAATAAAGTGCATTTTAATCGGTCAATCATGGCACATTACTTCTTCAGTTATCAAAACAGGCATTATTACAACAACAACTATTACAAAATATCATGGCAAACGAGCGAAATCGGTTAATTTTCCTTTCGTTGATGACAGAGAGCGCTATGTTGGCTATCGTGAACCGGATTCGGAAGCAACTTGAGTTTTCTCCTTGGCTGAATGGTGCTAGCCAGTAGCTAACGTTAGAGAGGGATGGGTCACATAAATAGTTAGTTAGCTTGTTAGCCAAGTACCGTTTTTAGAGGTTTATTAACAAAAGTTGCTCGGGATATACCTACGTACACAAAGCTAAGTATCCAGGGGCTGGAATAACTGGACAAAACATGAAACGAGATGTCAGGATACTGTTATTGGGGGAACGTAAGTCAATCCTCTTAGCTAAACTAGCTAACGTTAACTAGCTTTCTGCAGATAGTAGCATACTCAAACTGTCGCGCTAGCTAGCCTACACAGACTGTAGCTAGCCCAGTCAGACAGAGTTTGATGAATGTAATCTTAATAAAGATGAAGCTAAGGGAACAATGCTAGAAACAGTAGAGCAAGCTGTAAAATATATTTAAAAAATGGACATGTCCAACTTGTGTACTGGGTCACTAGTTATACACTAGCCTGCTAACCAGTTCGTTGGTGTCTGTTAAACTTTACTACAACAGCACTCAGTGCGGTGATCAAACTTTAGTTTGTACGGTGGTATCACAGCCAAGTTGATATCAAGCGAATATTGTAGCCCAACACATGTTAGCTTCACTTGTGTTTCGTTATTTGGCTCATGTTACACATGAAGATACAGTAACTACATATGTATCCAGGTATATCGACAAATAATTTGAAGCCAGTTGAGCCCTGATAGCTGCTAACTATTGTGGACTGTTTAACTCAAACCATCTTGCTAACTTTTTCTGACATATTGGTAAATTAAGTTAAAAACACATAGAAACAGTTACACGTGCTTGTATGTTATGGATTAATTGTTTTGCAAATAGAAGTTTAAATTGTTGGCGCTAATATTTTCCATTTAAAACAGTTGGGTGATTAGTTAGTGATGCAAATAGTTCAGCTAGCTGTCCCAAAACAATATGAATACACTTCTAACTGGTCAGATTTGCGTTACTCCTTCTTTCCAGTTGTAATTTTTTTTTTAAACTTAGTCTAGCTTTAGCTAGATTACTGTTGCCAAGCAGTAGCCTGCGGTGTGGAATATGTCCAAACTTTTGGACCTTTCACAGCTGGGCTCATGTGCTATATCAGGGTGTGTCGGGCAGTCAAAGACCTCTAACGTACCGTCTAGTCCTGACCGTAGAAAAAGTTCGCTTGTTCATTTTGTGCGAAATGCTTTAACCGTCATGTTACATGCGCTGTTTTAGGCCTACCCCATACGTCT
This sequence comes from Plecoglossus altivelis, assembly GCA_036571765.1. Classification (NCBI taxonomy): domain Eukaryota; kingdom Metazoa; phylum Chordata; class Actinopteri; order Osmeriformes; family Plecoglossidae; genus Plecoglossus; species Plecoglossus altivelis. The sequence continues at coordinate 13,506,036 of BROE01000007.1, forward strand.
TGTTTAGGCATTGATAAGCTTAAGTAGTTTATTATGCCCTGTGTTTAATCCTGTTGTCATATGTGGTGTGGACGGGGTGTTAGTAAGGCGTGTTTACATTAAGGCCTGACCCCTCTCTCAAGGTGAAAGCTCTTGTTTGGATTGTCAGCGGTGCTTGCCTGCCGCATCAACTCTCCCCTAGCGTGGATCGTTCTCCTTTAAAATGTCTATTTCTTTTACTTATTCACAGCCAAGGTGGGGAAGACTTCGCTCATCATGTCCTTAGTGGGGGAGGAGTTTCCAGAACATGTAAGAGTTTTCACAACCATGTCACTTCAGTAGATTACTTCTCTTCAAAAATCCACACGCACACGCACACGCACACACACACACACACACACACACACACACACACACACACACACACACACACACTCTTTGTTCTCAAAGGTTTTTCAGTGTGAATGTTTTACTTTTACTTCTGCACCAAAGATGGCTTCTGGGGAAAACTGATAACTGTTGATAAGTGATGGTGTAGGGAAATTGATCACCATGGATACCTTGCATAACTATCTTACTCTCAATTCCTCTAATGACACGCAAACAAAATATATAGCAGACCAAGTTCCCTGCCACAGTGTACCAGGTTGATCACTTTAAATAAGGCAAAAACAATGATGTAGATCAAATTATAGTTAAAAAAATAAATAATAATAATTAAAAAAAAACTTTTATTTGCGTAGATATTTTTGAAGGCGATCATTTTACCCTTGCTGACTCCCCTGCAGTAGTTGCACTAAGTTGAGTCTGATTGGAGGAAAGCTGGTTAACCCTCTTGTTCTCTTCTTATGCTGCAAATCCCCCTGTCCTAAGGGTCAAAAAGACCCCACCTTCAACCCTGAAATAAAGCAGGTTAATGCATTTTTGACCCTGTAGCCTTTTGGGTTCTGAAATGTGCAGCCATGCTGCACATGAATCAGAAAGGTTTGGTTTTGTCTGAGTTCAATCAAGCACATTCAATCTAAATGTCTCATTGTGGGTGTGCGTATGTGTGCATTTAACATAGTTTTGGGTCATTCGGACCCCTGAAGGGAGCAGGAGGGTTAAAGGATGCCTCTACTCTCCTGGCTCAGCGTGTCAGACTGACGAGACCTGAGCCAGGTGTTCTACTGCCCCACAGGTGCCCCTTAAAGCTGAGGAGATCACCATCCCTGCTGACGTCACTCCTGAGAAGGTGCCTACACACATAGTGGACTATTCTGGTGAGGACCTGTCTCAACACACACACACACCGACACACACCCCTCTCTGGTGAGGCTCTGTACAAACACACAACACACACACATTCCTCTCAGGTAGTCAAAACAAGGTTGCTGTGTACAAGTTCCTATTTTGCGTTGGTGTTGCTAGATAGGCTTGTCTGTCTGTCATGCTGTATCTGTAAGTGTTCTCTAAATGTTCTCTAAGTGTTCTGTAAGGGTTCTGTTGTCGCTTTGGCCCAACAGAAAGCGAGCAGACAAATGAAGTCCTGAGAGAGGAGATTGTCAAGGTAAACATGTCACTTTATTCTTACTGTGTACTTCCTGTCAAGAAGACGTCATAGCCAATCAGATTGCTCAGTATGTTGGGCACAGCTGTGGGGAAGTTACAAGTGGCCTGTGATGATTACGCCCAAGATAACCATGACCTCTTCCACCCATACAGGCCAACGTGGTGTGTGTGGTGTATGACGTCACCAAAGAGGAAACAATAGATAAGGTATATCTAGTATACTGAACAAAGATATCCATTCTATACTGAACAGAGCTATCCCTTCTATACTGTACAGATCTATCCATTCTATACTGTACAGATCTATCCATTCTATACTGTACAGATCTATACATTCTATACTGGTTGAGCTATCCCTTCTATACTGTACAGATCTATCCCTTCTATACTGTACAGATCTATACATTCTATACTGTACAGATCTATACATTCTATACTGTACAGATCTATACATTCTATACTGGTTGAGCTATCCATTCTATACTGTACAGATCTATACATTCTATACTGGTTGAGCTATCCATTCTATACTGAATAGATCTATCCCTTCTATACTGACTGTACAGAGCTATATTGTCTTTACTGAACAAAGCTATCCATTCTATACTGTACAGAGCTATCCATTCGATACTGAACAGGTCTATTGTATACTGAACAAAGCTATCCATTCTATACTGAACAGGTCTATACATTCTATACTAGTTGAGCTATCCCTTCTATACTGAACAGAGCTATACCTAGTCTCCCATAGTTGCTGTTTTTTAACATAGAACGACCTCATATTCAGCCAAAGTAAACGTTTTTTTAACTTTGAACTGACCGTGTGACAGAGTCCAGCTGTTGAGTCTTATCCAGCTTCTGCTCTTTCAGATTCGGACTAAATGGATTCCTTTGGTTAACGGCGAAGCAGAAAAGGGTAACAAGTACGTATCTGAGATGTGGATGTAATATGATGTGATGCGTCTATGTGAGTCTAGATAGGGATCTGAATTTTACTGTACAAATCTGAGTTACTGGACTTTTCAAACCTGACATGTCTGGATCTGATTTAGTTTTCACATTGAAATAAATTCATACCTAAATTTTAAAGAGGAGTATTCAAAACCAACAAATTCATTGGTTTTCAAATTTGAATAGTAGGTATCCACTGCCTTTTAAAATTCAAAATATGTAATTGATTGGCTTCGATGGGCTATTTACAGATGGGTCTGAGCGAGCAAAAAGGAGCAACAATTAAATGTTCTTTTGCCATGTAAAGTTGTAAAAAAAAGTAATAATAAATAAAAAGATGATGTATTTATATATCAATGTGTGGAAAACGCTGGGTTTAAGTGTTCTGACTGTTGCCGATGATGTCATAGGGTTCCTATCATCCTGGTGGGGAATAAGTCCGACCTGCGTTCTGGGAGCTCCATGGAAACTATTCTACCAATCATGAACCAGTTCTCTGAGATTGAGACGTGTGTAGAGGTATTGACCCCTTACTGCTCACACTCCCTGTTATACAATAGTGACTGACACACCCACGCTCGCAATGGCTTACACACTCGCAATGGCTTACACACTTACCCACCCTCACATGCTTACACAATCACACTCACAATGATTCACGCTCACATAATGACGCACACTCTCACAATGGCTCACACACTCACAATGACTCACACAGTCACAATGGCTCACACAACAATACAGATAATAACTTTTACGTAGCTAAAATATTGTGACCTTCCTCTTTCCAAAGTGTTCTGCGAAGAACCTGAAGAACATTTCAGAACTGTTCTACTACGCCCAGAAGGCAGTTCTCCATCCCACTGCGCCCCTGTACGACCCTGAAGACAAACAGGTCGGACATTTAAGGAACAAACCCCACAGCTGGATGTGTTGGACTGACCCGCTCTGTCCACTGTTTTGACCCCAATGTTGTTGTTCCTGGTTGTGTTTGCAGCTGAAGCCCATGTGTGTTAGAGCGCTCAGCAGAATCTTCTGCATCTCTGACCAAGACCACGACCGCATCCTCAGTGACACAGAACTCAACTGTTTTCAGGTGAGGCTCAAAAGGAACTCATTCATTTATCATATCCCTCCCTCCTTACTTCCCTCCCTCCTTAACTCCCTCCCTCCTTACTTCCTTCCCTCTCTCTCTCCCTCCTCACCTCCTTCCCTCCATAACTCACTCCCTCCCTCACCTCCTTCCCTCCTTACTTCCCTCCCTCCTTCCTTACTTCCATCCAACCCTCCCTCCCTCATCTCTCTCCTTCCTGAACTCCAACCTTCCCTCCTCATCTCCCTCCTCTCCTCCCTTCCTTCTCTCTTCCCTCCTTACGTTCATACCTCCCTCCCTTCTTACCTCCCTCTCTCTCTCTCTCTCTCTCTCCTTACCTCCCTCCCTTCTTACCTCCCTCTCTCTCTCTCTCCTTACCTCCCTCTTTCTCTCCTTACCTCCCTCCTTACGTCCATACCTCTCTCTCCTTACCTCCCTCCTTAACGGCTGGCTTTCCCTTCGTGGTTCCTCAGAAATCGTGTTTCGGGAACCCCCTGGCCCCTCAAGCTCTGGAGGATGTGAAGACAGTGGTGTGGAAGAACACCAGCGATGGCGTTCAGGACAACGGCCTCACCCTCAACGGTGGGTCGCAGGCAGGGTTGCAAACGTTTCAAAGGGACCAAGCTTCAGTTTTTTCTGTTTAATGTCCCGTTTTGGTGGACGTCTGTGACGTTCTGACTGAAGGAGTCTGTTCACCTGGCAGGGTTCCTGTTCCTCAACACGTTGTTCATCCAGAGGGGTCGACATGAGACCACCTGGACCATCCTGAGGAAGTTTGGCTACGATGACACTCTGGAGCTGACTGACGACTACCTGTACCCACAGTACGTACATACACAGTACTGCAGTACTGCAGTACATACACAGTTCTGCAGTACTGCAGTACATACACTGTAATGCAGTATGTACAGAACGATACTGCAGTATAGTACAGAGCAGTACTGAACAGTACTGCAGTATTGAACAGTACTGCAGTATAGTACAGAGCAGTACTGAACAGTACTGCAGTATAGTACAGAGCACTACTGCAGTATGTATTGAACAGTACTGCAGTATAGTACAGAGCACTACTGCAGTATGTATAGAACAGTACTGAACAGTACTGCAGTATGTACAGAGCACTACTGCAGTATGTATTGAACAGTACTGAACAGTACTGCGGTATAGTACAGAGCACTTCTGCAGTATGTATAGAACAGCACATGGATCTAAGACTGTATTTGGGGGGGAAAAGAGGAAAACAGTGAGTCCAGGTGACAAGATGTTTCCTGGTATTGTGGATGGGGACATCACATGTTTTCTTTACTTAGACAAAGTAGCACTAAGTGTCTGCCTGGAGGTTGGGAGCGCGCTCTACTTTGCTCTGTATCCATCTGCCTGTTATTGTCTGCTCTTGTCTGTGATCACAGGATCCCCAGGTATGTTTAAGGCTGTTTGTTGTTTGTGTTGCCAGGTTACGGGTTCCTGTGGGTTGCACCACTGAGCTCAATCATCTAGGTCACCAGTTTCTGCAGCGGCTGTTTGACAAATATGATGAGGTGAGTAGACAGGCCTCCCTAAGCCGTCCAGCAAAGACTCAGGTGGATTGGAAAAAAAGAGATATGCTTTTCAGGAAAGAAAAAAAAAAAAAAGTATACTTGCGCTTAATTATAAAATACTTGAACCTATCAGTGTTTAATTTTTTTGATAAAGAAGCTTTTCAAGAATCTCTGCGTCCTCTCAATAATTTGCCTTTGCATTTTTATGATTTTTAATTTGGGCACGGTAGTTGGCAGGGTCGTTGAAGGCTACAAGCTAAATGTGCGTCTGTCTTCTACAGGATAAAGACTTGGCCCTCTCGCCCTCAGAGCTGAAGAATCTCTTCTGTGTATTTCCCTACATGCCTTGGGGCGCGGACGTGTACACGGCCGTGTCAACGACGGACGAGGGCTACATCTCGTTGCACGGTTACATGTGTCAGTGGATGTAAGTATCAGCATGGACGTGTGTGTGTGTGCGTAGGTATGTCTGTGTCTCTGTGTGTGCGTAGGTATGTGTGTGTCTCTGTGTGTGCGTGCGTAGGTATGTGTGTGTATCTGTGTGCGCGTGCGTAGGTGTGTGTCTCTGTGTGCGTGCGCGTCTGTGTGTGTGCGTGCGTCTGTGTGCGTGCGTGCGTTTGGGTGTGCGTGCGTGCTTGTGTAGTCCTGTGCATACCCCCCACCTTCGCCGTCAGAGCTTTTTAGTGTCGCTGATGATCGCACCGCGTTGACAGAAGTGGTCGACGTGTTAGAGTGTCCTGGGTTTGAATCTTGGAGTGGGAAAAATGTTGACGAAGCACTTGTGATGGACACCACAGCTCCTCCTGTGTCAGGAGGGTGAGGACATGCATAAGGGAGCGTCCACCTTGCCTTGGCGCGTGTCATGCGATCCACATGCAGCCCCGCATGCTAGACCCCCTGGGGTATTTTTGCGTGGCATTTCCCCAGCATGCTGGTGCGTGTGGACGGATTCTAAATCGGGGTGTGCGGATGTTCCTATGCTGCGTCCCCCGGGTCTTTAAACTCAGCAGCGTGGTCTGTCTGTCTGTCTGTCTGTCTGTCTGTGTGTCCATACAGGCTGCCTGTCTGTCTGTCTGCCTGTCTGTGTGTCCATACAGGCTGCCTGTCTGTGTGTCCATACAGGCTGCCTGTCTGTCTGTCCATACAGGCTGCCTGTCTGTGTGTCCATACAGGCTGCCTGTCTGTCTGTCCATACAGGCTGCCTGTCTGTCTGTCCATACAGGCTGTCTGTCACTACAGGTTGTCTTTCTGTCTGTCCATACAGGCTATCTGCTTACGTTGACGTGCATCGCTGCCTGGAGTACCTGGGTTACCTGGGATACCCCATCATCACGGAGCAGGAGTCCCAGACTGCAGCTGTCACAGGTGTGTGTGTGTACACATGTGCGTGTGTGTGTGTGTGTGTGTGTGTGTGTGTGTGTATGTGTGTGTGCGCGCGCGCATGTGCGTGTGTGTGCGTGTACATGTGTGTGTGTGTGCGTGTGCGCTCCAGTTTTCCTACCCAGAATCCAGTCTGGAAGAATGCAGATATGTTACCAAGAATCTGTAATCCTAGTCCAAGTAGTAAACCCTGTACGGATTACCCTGTTAATCTGCAACGCTGTACGCTCTACATATAAATATACAGCGATCCGTGTGAGGACACGCACAAAAATAACTAGTACTTTATTGTTGGTTATATAAAGTGTTTTGTTATTTGACGGTAATATTTTTAATCTGTATGAAATGATTAATGAGTAAAAAAAAATCATTCTTTTCTAATAATGTCATCAATCAAGGGTACCATAATACAGTGAAGACCCATTAAGTTCTGTTGAAATAAAAGCTACTGCAGTCAGGATTCCTTGACGGCTAGTGTGTTTGTGTGTGTTGAGGGTAGACGGGAGCATCAGTAAGTAGTGTAGTGAAAGGATTAGCGAGAGCGATGATGTAATAGTCTCACCGGTGCTAATGCCCTCGTTCTCTCACTGTAAAGGTGATCTTCTTTACCTGAGCCTGTGCTAAATGGGGGAGGGCCCAAAGCTCTGCTGCTCACCCCACTCACCCTAGACTGCAGCTAGCCCCTCCCACTCACCCTAGACTGCAGCTAGCCCCTCCCACTCACCCTAGACTGCAGCTAGCCCCTCCCACTCACCCCACACTGCAGCTAGCCCCTCCCACTCACCCTAGACTGCAGCTATCCCCTCCCATTCACCCACACTGCAGCTAGCCCCTCCCACTCACCCACACTGCAGCTAGCCCCTCCCACTCACCCACACTGCAGGCTAGGTCTGACTTTCTATGATGCCTCACTTCATTTGCCCTGTCTTGTGTATACAAGCATGTCTTGTTCATATATATGTTGTGCATATGTCAATGTGTCTCCGTTACCATAGTGACTCGGGAGAAAGATGTGGACCTGGAAAAGGGTCAAACCCAGCGCTCAGTGTTTCTGTGTAAGGTGATTGGACCACGAGGAACCGGGAAAACGGCTTTCCTGCAGGCCTTTCTGGGCAGGAGTGTCACGGTATGACCTCTTCGTAACCCTGTGGGTGAGGGAGGGAAGGGGAGGGAGGGAAGGGGAGGGAGGGAGGGAGACTCAAACCATCATATGAAGACTTTCCTTCACCTCCAGAAGTCTAGTTTGTCATCCTGTGCTTTTCTTCTTTGTAAACGCGGCACCACATTTAGGTGTCATGAATAAAATACTTGAGCCTATCAGTGCCTTGTTATGAAAAGGCCATTCATGTGCAAATGCTACTTCAGTATAAGCTGTCCTCTATGGTGGGGGATCAAAGGGTTAGCTTCAGTCTGATGTCTGCTTCTGTTCCTCAGAGAGACGAGCGTGATGTCAGAGCCTTCTCTCTCTACACCATCAACACGGTCCAAGTCAGCAACCAGGAAAAGTATCTTATCGTAAGTCCTTTACAGCCTCGACCTCCACTCTCTGACCTTTGACCTCTGATAGCGGCCTAACCCCTCTCCGTCCGGTCACCCCCCGGGCAGCTTTACGAGGTGGACGTGGAGACGGAGTTCCTGAAGGCGACGGACGCGGCATGCGACGTGGCGTGCCTCATGTACGACACCAGCGACCCCCAATCTTTTGATTACTGTGCCAGCATCTACAAGGTTAGCTAGTCAGCAAGTTCAGGGAGAACAATCTCACAGTCCACACTAAAAACATCACCTCTCTTTTATCTTGCTTATTTATATCTCCTTGTTACATACACTGAACTTTGAATGTTTACCATGATGTTGCGATTAAAATATCTGTATTTCCATATCTCCTCCCCTCTCTATCTCTTTCTCTCCCTCACCCTTTTCCACTATCTGTTTTTTTCTCTCTCATCCCTCTCTCCTTCACTGTTTCCCTCTGTTTCCTACCCCTCCTATCCCTCTCTCTCTCCCACCCTTTCCCACTGTTTCCTACCTCTCTTGCCCCTCTGTCTCCTTCACCCTTTCCCACTATCTGTTTTTTATCTCTCTCGTCCCTCTCTCTCCCTCACCCTTTCCTTCTGTGTTTCTTACCTCTCTCGTCCCTCTCTCTCCCTCACCCTTTCCTTCTGTGTTTCTTACCTCTCTCGTCCCTCTCTCTCCCTCACCCTTTCCCACTATCCTTTTCTTACCTCTCTCGTCCCTCTCTTTCTCTACTCTGTGTGTCTCCATCTCTCCTTGTGTGGCAGCAACACTACATGGACAGAAGTATCCCCTGTGTGCTTGTGGCTTCCAAGGCTGACCTTCCAGAGGTCAAACAGCTTCACGGGATGACCCCTGCGGAGTTCTGCTACAAACACCGCCTGCCCCCTCCCTTGCCCTTCTCATGCCTCTCCCTGGACGCCTCCAGCCGGAACATCTACACCAAGCTAGCCTGGGCTGCCATGTTCCCGTGAGTTTGCACGCACAAGCGTGGTGTCCGACGTAAACACTGATGTGTGGAGTGTTTGTCCTCCCAATGTGATCTGCTTGGTTAACGCGTTTGGTTTCCTTCCTCAGACATCTGAATGGCTCCGACATGAGCAACACTTCCTTCTGGCTGAGGGTGACGTTAGGGGCAGCTGTTGTTACCGTCCTCGGATTTGCCCTCTACAGAGTTTTCGCCCGACAGAAATGACCGGGTCCCCAGGCCCCCCCCCCCCTCCCTCCCACCACCAATCACAACCACCCTCCTTGATACAGAGTCCCCCTTGGTCCAAATCTACCCTGATCACCAGACCAATTCCACATCAGACCAATTCTTCACCAGACCAATTCCTCACCAGACCAGCTCTTCACCAGACCAGCTCTCCACCAGACCAGCTCCTCACCAGAGCGGTCCATCTTGCGACACTTAGCAACTTAGATCTTTAATCATAATCCAAGACAAATGAAAGATGGTAACCATATCTCCCTCCATCCCTCGCTGGCTTGCTGGCTTGGCCTCGCGCTGTCAGAACCAGGTTAAGCAGGAGTTAACCTGATGCATCGCTACGCCAGGAGCTGCTATCTCCACCTGACTTCCACACAGGTGCTTTATCACAGGGAGGAAGTGCAAGGAGGTCACTTCCTGTCACGTTTTAGACCCCGAACTTTTCGTCACTATTCCAACATGGTATTCGCAGGGAGAATAGGTAGATAGGTAGGTTTTCGTTGTTCTTTATAAAGTATGCAGTCTTTCCTAAACAGATGAAGGAGAAAAAAAGAAATGCCAAAATGTTGAACCGATGGACTGTTTCAAAGTTGGGACTGGGTGTATTGGGTGTGTGTTGTTTAGTACCATGCCTCAGCCCTCCAGTGGAGGCGGGGCCCCCAGCTGCAGATCAAGAACCCCACCAGAAGACACCTGGGTCGGGCATCATCTGGCCCACAGCAGGGAAGCTCGTTGGAAGTCCCACAGAGTCATCTAACGACTGTCTTTCTCTGTCACCAAGACACCTGATCTGACTTGCCAAATCAAGAGAACTCCCCCTAGCAGGTATTCAAAGATAAACATTGTACTTTGGTCCAATAGGCTCTGCCGCATTGAATGAAAGCAAGAGAATATGCTTAGTCTGGTATGTCCAGTGTCTTTAGATGTCTATTTTAAAGAGCTTTTGCCTCCAGCCAACAGCTTCTCAGATTTTAGAAGTTGAGGGATCTTTATTTAGTGCATGAAGCAAAAAAGGTTGGAACGAAGAACAAAATAGCTCTGGAATGCTTTGAAACTGGAACTCGATTCTGTACCCCGCAAAGTAACTTAGCAGATTCATATTTTCTTAGATTTATTTTAAATTCAGCAATTCACACTCCGATTTTTGCATTGATACCCCCCCTCCCTCCCCCTCCCCAGATATAGTGTGAGTGCGTGAATGAGTGTTGTCTGTGTGCTTACTGTGGTACACGCATGGAAGTGGGCGTCAAGGTTGTGCGACTGGTTTGTTTGACTTGTAAACCGACTGGTTTATTTTCTAATTGGGACAATCGTTTCTTGTAATAACTAGTCTGGGGTTTATCCATTACTGCTGCAGGATAACTGACTTGTTCCTCTGCGGACATTGTTGACTGAAGGTGCTGAAGTCATAGATGCTAACTCAATAAAAAACAAATCGGTTACTTCTTTAGTTTGTTTGGCTGAACGTGTTTGTCATGCTTTTATTACAAACATTTGTGCGTTGTACGTTTTGGGGAAACTGAGCCGTTGGCGAAATAACTTTTATTCGTTAATTGTACTTCAGTCCGACAAACGAAGACTGATGGCGTCTAATTTCATTTGGTGCAACTAATTTGATGTAAAAGAAAGCTCTAAAATTGTATCAGCCTTGAACCGTCTCCACGAATCTACACACTGTCAGATAGACTTTGTTGTAAATGGAACAACGAATTTCCTTAATTTCCTGTAATGTGATTTAAGACAGGAGGGGGCCGCGTACGGGCCTTTCACTGGCTGTAATGCCTGAACCATGTCTCTATCCCGGGTGATATTCTGCGGAGCGACCGCTAGATGGGTGTGGAGAGCATCGGTAAGGTAAGAACAGATAGCAGGGTTTCAAATCCGTTCAGAGGGAGAATACAGAGGTGTTTTCTGTAGGTATGCCAGCCTTTCATTTACACACACACAAAAACGGCACTGACATACGATTTCATTTGACTTCCCGGATATAATGAAGTGTCATGATAGGAGAAACAAACCAAAGTAGCAACACAACTGTGTGATTATCCTGCGATTAAGCAAGAGCTTAATTTTGTGTGTTTTACGGTCTATTAGAATCTACAGTTCAAACATTGCAGGCATCCTGCTGTACTAAGACTCGCATACAGATCCATAACAGCTCAAGGATAGCCCGAGGCAGCCCGAGGCAGGCCGAGGTAGACTTAGCAACCATACCCGATATTTACTTAAATGAAGACCCTTGGGTAATCGAGGGACCGTTGCTACAACTGCTTTTCATTACTACCATAAAGTGGCGGAAATAGCATAATATTAACGTACGCGTAAGAGTGCTTTAAAATAATCAAGGAAAAGGTAATATTTAAAAGATGTTAAAAGTTTATTGAATTACAGTATAAACAGTTTCAAAAGTGATCCGTTGTGGTTCGTTTGCCTTCAAACAGACTGAAATAATGGACAATGGTTGTGTTATTTGACAAATGTAGCATAGACAGACTATACATTTAGAGCCATTAGTTTCACGTGGTATTCTTGCAGTTTCCATCCATGTCTTATACCGTAGTCAGGCTCAACAATGAACACTATTTAAAAACCCTAGTATTTTCACAATGACCTCGTGCACCGACAAGCACTCCATTGGTTCTGATCAATACAATTTCCAAATTGGTGTCACATAGGCTTTTACATATTCTACAAAATCCTAGACAACAGGTATCCAATGATCGGGGAGGAATAAATAGTATGACGATGAATATTGCTACATACAATTTTTTTTACATTCCGTAACTCTCCTTTTCAGTATCATGTAGACTAGTGCAATGGAGTGGGAAACAATTGATAAAAAGGTTAGGTTTCGCATGAGACCATACAAAAATAATACATATAAGAAAAACATTTTTTTTCCAAAAGTTATTTACAGTGACTATGTAATCAAGTCTCTCTGTTAATGTCTCTTTTTCTTTCTTTACTTCTTCTTCGCTGCTTTCTTGGCTGTAGTCTTGGGTTTGGGTTTGGCGGTTTTGGCCTTCTTGGGTTTGCTCGCCTTAGCCTTGGTGGGTTTCGCCTTCTTGACAGCTTTCTTGGGCTTTGGTGCTGGTTTCTTCTTCTCTGGAGACTTCTTCACTTTTTTCGCCGCTGGTTTTGCTTTCTTGGCTTTTGCTGGTGATTTGGCCACTTTCTTCGGTTTGGCCACCTTCTTGGGTTTAGCGGCAGGTTTCTTTGCTTTCACAACTGGTTTGGGTTTAGAGACCTTCTTGGCGTCCTCCGCTTTGGCCAGTTTGAAGGAACCTGACGCGCCGATGCCTTTGGTGTGGCGCAGGACCCCGGAGTTCACTAGCCTCTTCAGTGAAAGCTTAATCTGAGAGTCGGCGTTCTCGCCCACCTTGTAATGTCCCTTGATATACTTCTGGATAGATTGACGGGACGCGCCTCCACGACTCTTGTCAGCCACGATAGCTGCCTTGATCATGTCCGAGTACTTGGGATGTGAGACAGTCTTCTTCGGAGTTTTCGCCTTTTTAGCCTTCGGGGCTGGAGCGGCCGCCGTTTCTGCCATGGTGACTTTTTATCAAGTCTTTAGAAGAAAAAAAAAAAAAATTCAGGAAAACAAGTAGGTTATCCCTGGTGAAAGTCTGTCACAGAGCGCAAGTAGCTGTCAAACGACAGTATTTTCAAAATAGTTGATATGGTGTTGTTATAACTCCGAAGAGTGACGAAAACTTTCTTTTTCCTAATTACACAAAGTATTTGTATATATTTTTTGGTTGCCACACTCAGTGACGCGTCAAATGTGAATCCCTATGAATGTATCTTATTCCACGAGCGCTACTCCGAGTCTATGAAGCCTGCGTGCGGACGTGATTGAGAACACCAACTGCCAGCAGCTGATCTAGCAGGCTCCATGGAACTCGCTTGGTCTCGTTTGTGTTTCTTCATCCTCGAAATCTCCACAAATATTAAAAGTCCGGTGTCGCATAGCTCCACAAAACCTCATAGCTAGAAACTAGACAGTTAGGGCTTCACGCAGATATAATGATTCGTATATATTTCGCCGACCGATTAACTTTTATTTCCCGAAAACCTACTCGTAGCACTGCGGGGTGTGATCAATTTTGAAGAATTCCGGTCAAATTGACCCAAACAGACGGAACCGAGCATAAAAATGTCAAATGCATATTGCAAATTAATCTATACTCTAACGAATCCACTTGGGTTGAGTGGTGCAAAATCTCGTTTTTGCTTTTAATACACCGATATAGTTTTCTAACTAACACAGCCCAGCCAGTGACTTTGAGTGACGTGGTTGAGATTATTTACTGTTAAACCTCCTATAAATTAAATGTCACAGTATTTGAGATATTGATGAATCACGTAATGTTGATGGAGATTTTGGTAGGTTGTAGTGCTATATATGGGTCTCTTTTCCTTAATGCTTTAAGGCAGAATGGGAAATAGCAAAGTGCAATGCAAGTCGCGCCAGAGCTCCATTGTCAGGAAAGTTGCCAACACCTCAGACACAGAGCTCAGATAATAACCGATTAAATTGGTCAACAATTTCATTAGACAGACGAAATGATCTGATATTTGACAGGGCATTCGCTCAAGTTCAAGTGCGGCAATACTGGATACAAAACTATAGCTAACATCCAATGTAGGACACATTGATGGCATTCTTTTGTTCTGTGGTTAGCAGAACCGAGTCGACTGAGCGGCATGTTTAATTTACGAGCGCTTCATTTCATTTTTGTCTGAGTATGAATACAGATATACAGTAATGGATCATAACTTATGATAAGAAGAAAAGTGTTATTGTTTGTCACTATCCAGGTCTTGATTTCATACATTTTCCCTGAAAACGCCATCTTGGATCCCATGTGAAAGTCATCCTACTTTTGACTTCTTTCCCGCTATTAGACAGATGTGATCATTAAGACATTAATTAGGTTACATTTTCCCAATTAAGAAAGTAGTGAATGTAAAATTACGTAAGCGTTTGCCTCCGTGTTTAACGAATGGGACATCATAAATCGCCTCTCTTAACAGGTCTTGCCCACGCACCTTGGCTACTTGTAGCAAGTGATACCAAATTTACTTTCTCGTAATTAAATTCATACACTAATACAAGTAGCCTGTTGCGATTCAACTGAATCCTTTGTTAGAACCGTGTCATATTAACTATGCTCTACATTTAGCATCTAGTGCGTGAATAGCTTTAGTCAGCCTCTTCTACTTCACTCCTTTTTCTGTGTGAGTTGTGTGTGTGTGCGCGCCAGTGTATGGGTGAGTTGGAGGGTCGGTAAATGAGTGAACGAAAGCGCATGGATGAGCGGGTGAGTTCGAGTGAATGCGTGAATAAGTGCATTGAAGGAAATGAACGCGCACGCGCGCACTAGCGTTTGGCAATGTCCCAACATTGACTGAGTAATATTTCCGTCGCTTGTTTCTTAATTGAGATTGTTTATAATGAATCTATATCGGATTTAAAAGGTTTATTTAAACGATGTAATTCAGTGTCGAGAAGCTAGGCTCATTGTTGTCAGTGTGTTGAGACGCGGAGGCAGCCTGCAGTTCTTCAGCCAGTGTCCGTACTGTGCCAGGGTGCTGAAAACAGCACCCTAATACACTACTCGCCCAGTTAAACCACTCCCTTGCTCTGCCGACAGAGGGATGTGTCTTCAACAATGGGCGGCCCGTCTGTTGCTCAATATAATCCAACCCCTCAATATCATGGTCTTTCATGATGTCCAACTTTTATTACTCAGACATTAACTCGCCTCACAAATGTTGAGTTTACTCACTGTGGCAACAATCAGAATTAAATTGATTGTCTCGCCATGCTTCGGGCGCTGCTTGTGCCTGATCCCATACCATAATAACCCTGCATTGCTACCATTGGAGACACTGCAGTTATTATATAATCGCGCCATTTTTGGGGCTTTTGCAAGGTCAGTAAGGTGCGCGATAGGATATTATTATTATTAAATTAATTTAAATCTAGTCTATATTTTTGTTCTTCCTAACTGTAACAGCTGTAGGAAACATTGAATTACCATTTTATGATTGTTATTAGAATATACAATCATAACATATCATCACATGATAAACTGAAGAAAGGAATAAAAACATTTTTGTTAAGTATGGTTATTATAGTTATTATATTCACATTTGAATTAGGGTCATAAACTTGACTATGATTATTATTATTATTAGTTGTATTATTTTCATAATACTTTATTATAGCCATTTTAGTATTGTTTGTCTGATTATTAATAATTTCCCAGCGGATATCAGTATAATACTGTTATGACAGTACTCACCTAATTGTTCTAAAAAAGAAAGATTTTACCAAGAAGGAAAGTGAGCTCTGGTGTTGTACAGATGGAAGCACTTGGTTTCATACCTTGAGAGGAGGTAAGACTAAGAGTCAGGAACATTTGATCTTAGAGTTTAACAACCTGAACTGATCTCGTGCCAACTGGTAATCTTAACCTTTCAAGTCCTGGCTGCCTCAGCCAGTGAGGCATCATGGGAAATGTCCTCCGCCATGATGTTTCACAGTTGCATGTTTATCCTACCGTGTTGCCGTGGAGACGTTGTTCTGGGGTAAAAAGCCAATCTAGCATTCCACTCTTTAACAGTCTAGTTCCGTTTGCCATGGCAACGCTCAACGTGGCTCAGATTCCAGGTGTTTTGTGAGTGTTCCTAACTTAGATGACGAATGAGCTTGACTTTGTTTAAAAAATGTTGGTTATGTTCCATAGTTACTGAAAGGGTTTTATTTACATACTGTAAGATAAGTGAGGAAAACATTGTCTTCAAGGTGGAATGTGTTGCACAGCCAGCAGCACATACAATCAATCATGTTATTTACAATCAGTCTTCATACGTACAATATACAACAAAATATTCAACAAAAGATCAGAGTTTATCCAGAGATGAAAGCAAACAGTTTGTTTCAGTTTTTCTTAGTTTGTGTTACAACATTCTGTGTTTTATTTGATTAATCTATTAGTGTACTGCATGTACCACATGCATGTACCACTGCTTGTACCTCATACAGTAAGCGGCAGTGGCCCAAAAATGGGGTATGCAGTGTATGCAGTGCATAGGGGGGCTGGGGGGGAGGGGGCGCTGGGCGGGTGGAGGCGCTGGGGGGAGGGGGGCACTGGGCGGGTGGGGGCACCAACCATGATCTTACATACCCCTCAGCAAATGTACAGTTGCGCTCCTGTTAAGCAGTATTAATATCACTTCCTTCCAAAAAATGATATTCTTTGTTTGTGTGTCTTGTCTGTGTCATGTCATGGCCATTCCTCTGCCTGTTCAGAAGTCCAGGGACAACAGCCGTGTTCTCAAGTGTGTGTTCTGTTGGACAGTTGCAAAACACACAAGTGTGTAAGCAGGTGCAGGAAAACTAGAACTCTGCAGACTGCTGCCGAACCGCCAATACACAACACTACACACTACATACACACACACACACTACACACACACATTACACACACACTATACACCTCATACACTACACACCTCATACACTACACACCACATACACTACACACACACACACATTACACACACACATGCCACACACACACACGCTACACACACACACACTACACACACATGCCACACACACACTGCACACACACACATACTACACATACACAGGCTACACATACTACACATACACACACACACACACACACACATACTACACACTGTAGGCTGTTAGGGTGGCAGCCAACAGAAACACACCAGTCAGCCCTCACACACTAAAGGCTTTCTTTGTGAATGTTTTGCCTCCCCCCTTCCTCCCCCCCCCTCCCCCTTTCCCTTTCCCCTTCCTCTCTTCCTTCCCCTCCCCCTCCGCGGCCCTCAGACCCAGTATTTCGAACAGGTAACCACGGCCACAGTGTCAGCTGTCACGTCACCTCACCCCGTACCGTCCACTCATCACTGGGTCACAAGCATCTGTGTCCTGTCAGTCAAACTCACAGCCATCTCATCGTGGCTGGTCTTCATAAAAACTCTATCTACTTGGTACTGATGATGATGTATTTCTGGCCTTTTTGGAGAGTCAGGAAATGAGGACGACGATGAGAGAGAACAGAGAGAGAGAGAGAAAAGAGAGCGAGAGAACACAGAGAGAGAACAGAGAGGGAGAGAACAGAGAGAGAGAACAGAGAGAGAGAACAGAGAGAGAGAACAGAGAGAGAGAGAGAGAACAGAGAGAGAGAGAGAACAGAGAGAGAACAGAGAGAGAGAACAGAGAGAGAGAACAGAGAGAGAGAACAGAGAGAGAGAGAACAGAGAGAGAGACAAAGAGAAAGAGAGAGAGACAGGGAGAGAGAAAAGAGAGGAGGTGAACAGAGAGAGAGAGAGAGTTAGAAAAGAGAGACACAGAGAGAAAAGAGAGGGAGAGAACAGAGGGAGAGAGAGACAGAGAGAGAGAGAGAGAGAGAGACAGAGAGACAGAGAGACACACACACACACAGAGAGACACAGAGAAAACAAAGAGGGACAAAGAGAGAGAGAGACAGAGGTGGACATACAGATATCCATCTGAAGCTGCAGTGGGTCTCTCACAAGACCTCAGTCTGCACTGTACGCTCTCTGGCAGGTGAGCCACACTTTCTACATTTCTGCAAGTTAGATGACATGTTTGACATCTCATGCACACATTTGTTTTCACATTTAGGAAAAATACTTCAAATAAAATACGTTCTACGTTCTCTAACTAGAACACCCCCCATTGAGCTGCCAACGTTCAGTTAGCTCAAAACACTAAATTGTCCAGATTTTCTCCTTTTTTTTAACCTTTATTTAACCACGAGAGTCACGTTGAGATGAGAACCTCTTTTTCAAGGGTGTCCTGGCCAGGAAGCATTGAAATATGCACAATTACAACAACAAAAAACGTCACACATTGATAAATTATTATGTGACAGTGATGAGGGAAACATAATAAATCTTTGTAGATCACTTCAGGAAATCTGTTAGCAGGCACGTTTGAATCCTTGAAAACATCAAGTTTCAAACTAAAAGGTCATAGTCCTCTGATTATTATCTTCACTTATTTCCTTTATTACTTTAGCATGTGAGTTCTGGAATGTTGGTTGTTATTCTGGTGTCAGTTACGTCAGCCTCCAACCTTTACTAAAACCTTTATTTAGACACGAGTCTTTCTGAGAACGCAGCCAACATTGGAAGATGCGCTCGGAAATACAAAAAAAGATTTGACAGTATTCGCAGAATTTGACACTTGATGAAACTCGTGTTATTATGACGATTGTCACCACTAGAGGGCAGAAGGACCTCAAGACCGAATCCAAATTCGTAGATGGTAAACAATGGTTGCCCTCAAAATGTTTGACTGGTTCAGTTGGGTATTTATCCATGTTTAAACTATGATTTATACCCCAAAATATAGTCACATATTAACATCTGAAGGCACCAGCAAATAGACACAGCTGTCCACACCTCCGGCTATATGTCACGCTAATATTTTGGTCTGCTTTGATGTTGATAGTTTGGCGGTTAATGGGGACTAATAAAGGTGACTCTGTATAATTTGAATGTAAAAAATTCCTCCATAGTTCTGTGGTTACCTTTCATGGCCAGTTGCCAGGGGAGACCTGTTGTTGACGCGCGTACGACTCCACTTCTGAACACCAGAGGTCGCTCTTCACCTTGTTTTTTCAGACTTGCTCTGGCTGTTACACTACATGACACTATGGGTGAATAAGCTTTATGGGAGCAAGACTCAGTTTAACTGTGTGTGTAAATAACATAGATACCGTGACACCATAATGTCAGAAAGCCTGGCTTAAAGTTCTGAGCAGCTGAGATCGAATCCCTCGTGGGCCTGGTGCATAATGAGATGCGGATGAGATGTGCCGATCCCATGTGGTGCGATGAGAATCAGTGGAACAACAATCTGCGTGTCCCGTTCTCTCTCTCTCTCTCTCTCTCTCTCTCTCTCTCTCTCTCTCTCCTCTCCTCTCTCTCTCTCTCTTCCTCTCTCCTCTTCTCATCTCTCTCTCTCTCTCTCTCCCCTTTTCTCTCTGTCCCCTCTCCTCCCCCCCAAAAAACAACCTCCCCTTTATCTCTCCCCCCTCTCCCATCTAGTCCCTCTCACCCCTCTCCCATCTAGCCCCTCTCACCCCTGTCCCTCTCTCTCTCCCTCTCTCCCTCGCTCTCCTCTCCTCCCTCTCTCTCTCTCTCCCCTCTCCTCTCTCTTTCTCTCTCTCTCTCTCTCTCCTGCTTTCCCTTTCTTAAACACATCTTCATCTTTCTTCTCCTCCCTCCCTCCCTCCCTTTCATCCCTCCTCCTTCCCTCTCCCCCTCCTCCCTCGTCCCTGGAGAACAGAGCATAAAATAGAGCAGTTTGGGCTAAAACTATGTCAGTCAGTGACCCGATTCATTCTGCTGTGGTTTTCATCACACGAGTGGTTCCCCCATTTGTGTGACCCCCCCTCCTACTTCAGCGCTGAAGGTGAGAGAGTCAGGTGTTATTTGTCTTCATTGCTGTCATTCACTCCACCACTGTAATCCATAATAGACTTACTGCTGCAGTACATACAGTACAGTGACCAACTACCTACCTACCTACCTACCTACCCACCTACCTACCCACCTAACCATATCCCTTCCTCTGTAAGCCACCCACCTCCCTCCTCCCTACCTACCTACCTACCTACTTTCCTTCCTACCTACCTACCTACTTTCCTACCTACTTTCCTTCCTACCTACCTACCTACCCAACTAACCATATCCCTTCTGTTAAGCCAACCACCTGCCCCTCCCTCCCTCCCTTCCCACCATAAGCACTACCTTACCTACCACCTAAATCTACCTAACCTACCTACCTACCTACCTAACCAATATCCCTCTCCTCTGTAAGCCACACCCCCTGCCTCTCCCTCCCTCCCTCCTTCCCTCATTCTATTTCGGCTCCCCCCTCCTCCCTTTCCCTCCCTATCATTATAGAATCCTTACCCTAACCTACTACCTTCCTAGCCCACCTACCCACCTAACCATATCCCTTCCTCTGTAAGCCACCCACCTGCCTCCCTCCCTCCCTCCCTACCTACCTACCTACCTACCTACCTACCTACCTACCTACCTACCTACCTACCTACCTACCTACCTACCTACCTACCCATATCCCTTCCTCTGTAAGCCACCCACCTCCCTCCCTACCTACCTACCTACCTACCTACCTACCTACCTACCTACCTACCTACCTACCTACCCATATCCCTTCCTCTGTAAGCCACCCCCCTGCCTCCCTCCCTCCTTCCCTCCATCGCTCCCTCCTTCCCTCCCTCCCGGCCATGAGCACGCACGAGTCTGCCTGCACGAGTCTGATGACTCAGCAGTGTTTGGGTGCAACACACTGTCAGTGTCTGCGTCTGTGATGATCAACACACTGTCAGTGTCTGTGTCTGTGATGATCAACACACTGTCAGTGTCTGTGTCTGTGATGATCAACACACTGTCAGTGTCTGCGTCTGTGATGATCAACACACTGTCAGTGTCTGCGTCTGTGATGATGACAAGAGCTCTTGTCTGCTCTTGTTCTCTCGGTGAAACTTTGTTGAAATTGTAAAGTTGTGTTTGCTCCTCAGCCGAACAAAAACTGAATAATTCATGTTTAATCTATCCCCGCTGCACACACTTTAATCCAGAGTGATATGTTAGGGAGGGAGACAACCTGGGACTTCTTAATCTGCTGGGAAATGTTTCACAACTGAGTTACACTCATCCCAATGTCCCAGCAATGTGTTTCTGCTTGGCATGCAGCATTCAGTGGATAGGGGTC
The DNA here is from genome assembly GCA_036571765.1 of Plecoglossus altivelis. Classification (NCBI taxonomy): domain Eukaryota; kingdom Metazoa; phylum Chordata; class Actinopteri; order Osmeriformes; family Plecoglossidae; genus Plecoglossus; species Plecoglossus altivelis. Next base: position 13,527,077 of record BROE01000007.1, read on the forward strand.
AGTCCTTTCTAAAGCGTATGGTCTAGGTATGCTTGTATATCAAGACGCTGCTCTACAAACAGGAGACAAGCTGCTGGGAAATCCTGGCTCCACTAGGCAGATATTTACCAACATCTAACCACAGACCTTTTATCTCTGTCTGTCTCTTCGCTCTTCACACTTTCTCCATTTCTCTCTCTCTCTCTCTCTCTCTCGCTCTGTGTCTCTCCCTGTCCCTCTCTGTGTCTCTGTCTCTCTCTGTCTCTCTTTCTGTGTCTCTGTCTCTCTCTGTGTCTCTCTCTCTGTCACTCTTTCTCTCTGTCTCTCTCTGTCTCTCTCTCTGTGTCTCTGTCTCTCTCTGTGTCTCTCTCTCTGTCACTCTTTCTCTCTGTCTCTCTGTCATTCTTTCTCCCTCTCTCACTCTCTCTCTCATTCTGTCTCTATCTCTCTCTCTCTCTGTGTCTCTCTCTCTCTCTCATTCTGTCTCTGTCTCTCTCTCTGTGTCTCTCTCTCTCTCTGTCTCTCTCTCTCTGCTCTTCCCTCTTCAATCAGACCCTCAGCACTTGTGGGCTGGATGACTGTTATGTCAGGTAATTACTGCCACAGCATCTCTTGGTATCCCTTCTTAGGGGGCACAGAGTGAGAGGGAGGAGGCCTGGCTCACAAGCCAACACACATAGTGGAGAAACACAGTGAGGCCACACACACACNCGAACCTTTATTTTTAACAACCCACATAAACCACAGTTTGGTTATGCTAATAAAGAAACAGCTGCTTCACAAACACTTGCCTCTGATACAAACACACACATGTACACACTCACACTGACCAAATACTTGCTTTGCACATTTACTACACACAGAATTTAAATATCCCATATATTTACAGAAACCTCTCCACGCACAGGCACTGGTGACACGCAGCTAAACAGCCACATGCCTTACAGACCTGTGGGTCATTAACCTCAGATTGACGGTCTAATTAAGGCATGTTTCTTTCCTCCTGAAAGGCCTCGTTATTCTTCCTTCCATCTCACACAGGAGCTCCTCAGAGCTGTCTGATGCTCTCAGGCCTTGTTAGGAACAATTGTCTAAAGCTCTCTCTCTCCCTCTCCCTCTCTCCCTCTCTACCTGTCTCTCCCTCTCCCTCTCTCCCTCTCTACCTGTCTCTCCCTCTCTCTCTCTCTCTCGCTCTCGTTCTCGCTCGCTCTCGCTCTCGCTCTCTCTCTCTCTCTCTCTCTCTCTCTCTGGATCTCTCTATTTTTCTCTCCCTCCCTCTCTCTCTCTCTGTCTTTCTCCCTCCCTCTCTCTCCCTCTCCCTCCCTCTCTCCCTCTATTCCTCTCTCTCTTCCTCTCCCTCTAGTTCTCTCTCTCTCTCTGTCTTTCTCCCTCCCTCCCTCTCACTCTCTCCCTCTCTCCCTCCCTCTCTCTCTCTCTCCCTCTCTCCCCCTCTCTGTCCCTCTCTGTCCCTCTCTCTGCCTCTATTCCTCTCTCTCATCCTCTCTCTCTCTCTCTCTCTCTCTACCTTTCTCCCCATCTCTGAGTCGTTTCTCTCTCCTGACGCCTGCTGCGCTTAATGGAACATGGAAAGGGGTTTTAGGAGACGCAGAGAGAAATGGAGAGAGAGATGTACAGAGAGATGTACAAAGAGCAGTAGAGGGAGCAGTAGAGAGAGATGTAGAGAGAGAGATGTAGAAAGTGATGTAGAGAGAGCTGTAGAGAGAGCTGTAGAGAGAGCTGTAGAGAGAGATGTAGAGAGAGCTGTAGAGAGAGCTGTAGAGAGAGATGTAGAGAGAGCTGTAGAGAGAGCTGTAGAGAGAGATGTAGAGAGAGAGGTAAAGAGAGATATAGAGAGAGATGTAGAGAGAGGTAGAGCTGTAAAGAAATATACTGGAGGAAAATAAAATGAAATGTTCCCTGTTTGAGCTGGAAATAACAACTAATATCTCCGCATTGAATTTGAGATCTCAGCGGTGGAAAGACCACAGCCAATGTTAAGGATAACTTAACATACTAGCAACGCCTCAGTGTTCATGCTAGTATGGTAAGGATAACTTAACTCTCTACATCATAGTATGTTAAGGATAACTTAACATACTAGCAACGCCTCAGTGTTCATGCTAGTATGGTAAGGATAACTTAATATACTAGCAACGCTAGTACTAACATACTGACATACTAGGTCTATGTTAAGGATAACTTAACATACTAGTATCACCCTCAGGGCTCATGCTAGTATGTTTCAGAGGACAGTCTTGTGCAGCACAGTAATAACTTTGCCCTCGTATTCTGGATAGCATACGCTCTGCTCTGAAGGCTATTTTAGTCTGTGCTTTGGTCACAGTAGACAGCACTGAAGGGCTCTTCATCACCTGATGGTTTCTCTTCACATAGCTGCATCTGAGTCTTCCTCTACCTGTCTGTGCTGCGTCAACACCTGTGGAAAGGTCTTTGAAGCCCAACTGGGCGTGGCTATGCCCCCCTGCTTTTAGGCTCTTAGCTGTCCAATGACAGGCGAGTGCTGCTTTGTTTGGACGTGCTGGCCAATCAGGGAGCTCCTAATGTTAACATTGGAAATGTGGGCTGCAGGGTCCTGTGAAGTGGAATTAGGACCTTCTGTACAGGAAGTATGGGCTTAGGGTCTGTGTGTGTGTGTGTGTGTGTATGCACATGTCTGTGTGTACATGTACTTTGTGTGTGTGCATGTGTGTGCACGTTTGTGTACGTACGTGTGTGTGTGCGCCTGTGTGTACGTGCACGTGTGTGTACATGTACTTTGTGTGTACGCACGTGCGTGTGCATGTGTGTGTGTAAGCATGCGTGTGTGTGTATGTGCGCACGTGTGTGTATGTGCATGTGTGTGCATATGTGTGTGTGCACACGGCCATGATCACGATTGGGATGTTTTGGTGTCAGTCACAGAGGAACAATCAGCAGTTTGAACTTGTTTCCTCGTTAGGATAACACTTGGTCAGCCAGTGCTTACTGTGCACATGTGTGAGCCTCTGCCACGCCCCCTGCCACGCCCCCTGCCACGCCCCCTGCCACAACCCCTTCCAAGCCCCTTCAGCACAGACATCACACGTCACTGTCAAAAGCAAACAAATAAAGTTGTCTCGGATTCAAATGGTCTCAGGATGGAACACAACCTCATTAGAATCCACATTCGCTGCAGACAGCACACTCCAACCCGCCAATTACATTCCACTTCCTGCGGAGAGGGATCTGCCAAGCCAGTGATGTAGGGGACGGGCCATAGCGTTCTAATGAGAAGGTCTGGGCTTTGATATCGATGCTGTCTAAAGAGGACGTGTTTCAAGCCCTGCGTGTTTACTGGAGCAGGAAAGCCTCAGTGTGTGGCTTCATTAGGGGACAGTCCCAGAGCTTCTGTCTGCCATCCAGTCAGACTGAGTGTCTCTCCACTGTAGGGAGCTGGACTCTAGTAGTAGGGGATCCCAGTCTGGCGCACAATGATGACCTCAGACTGCTCCGGATAGACTGCTAATGATATGAGGGTTATAGTTGGGGCATGACAGCCACATCAAGCCCAGTCTTAGCACAGTGGCTGCCTTGTTTTAGGAAGTTGGGTTTAGTTCTGAATTTATGCTCCTTAATATCACCTTGTCATCGTGAGAGGCAGAAAAGATGGTTAAACTGTCTGTCTGCCTGCCAGCATGCCTGTTTGTCTGCCTGTCTGTCTGTCTCTGTCTGTCTGTCTGTCTGTCTGTCTCTGTCTGTCTGTCTCTCTCTCTCTCTCTCTCTCTCACTCCGTCAGTCTTTCTCTCTCTGTCTCTCTCTCTCTGTCTCTCTTTCTCTCTCTCTCCCCCACCTCTCTCTTTCTCTCTGTCTCTGTCTCTCTCTCTCTCTCTGTCTCTCTCTCTCCTCTCTCTCTCTCTCTCTCCTCTCTCTCTCTCTCCCTCTCTCTCTCTCTCTCTCTCTCTCTCTCTCTCTCTCTCTTTCTCTCCCTCTCCCCAGCAGATCTATATCAGCAGTGCTTCATCGGGCTGATGACTTGACCCTCATGTCCTTTTCCCCAAATGCCCGTCTCCTCTCCACAGGCAGTCATTATGCATGAGATTTACATGAAAGCGCTTTTGTTGCTGGTATTACATGTAATGATCTATTGTACTCCAGGGAATTCTGCCTGTGTTATTGCAGTGGTATTCATTTGAGCGTTCTCTCTCGCTCCTCCTCTCTCTCTCTTCCTCTCTTTCTATCTCCTCCTCTCTGTCTCCCTATCCCTCTCTCTCTCTCTCTCTCTCTCTGTCTGTAATAGATGTGTGTGCTTGCGTCTGTAGTAAGCCGACAGCCGCAGTGGAGCCCATCCCCTCTCCTTCCCCCAGACGCCTCTCTCTCAGGCATGAGAGAGAACTGCAGCCATGGCCCCTCCTCCCCACACCTCTGATTGGCTGATATCAGCCACCGCCCTCCCCTACCTCATCGGTATGCAAGCAGTGCAGTACGAGTGAGTGAGGGGAGAGTGAGAGAGAGCGAGGGAAGGAGAGATAGAGACAGATAGAGGAGGGAAAGACAGAAGAGAGACAAGGGATAGAGGAGGAGAAGGAAAGAGAGACGAGAGTGAAGAGAGAAAGCTGGAGAGAACGGTAGAGAAGGACGGAGTACAGAGAGACGGAGAGAGAGCGATAGAGAGAGAGCGACAGAGGGAGAGAGAGTCACAGAGAGAGAGAGAGAGAGAGAGAGAGAGAGAGAGAGAGGGAGGAGTCAGTCTTGTAGGGTAAAAGGATAGCAAGAAGCACAGTTAGGGAGAGCTGCTGCTGGGTCTGTTGTTTGCCGGAGCTTGTCCTTCTCCTCCTCCCCGCCACACTGGCACACAGCAGAGTCCTCGCTGCCACAGACTCCGCCAGCTCGTTACCACAGCCCGCCAGCTAGCTCGCCCCGCGCCGCCGCTGTCACGGCAACCAGGAGAGACACGGGCCACAGGGGGGAAGCAGAGGCGCCGCGAGGAGCTCACCCGCATCCTCCGAGCACGAGGGCCGACGCTCACGCGCCGCGAGCGGCCACGGACGGGGGCTGACGCCGCTGCGAAACAGGCACCCGCTCCTCCAACCTTACCCACCCGGAACCCACCTGCCCTCCCTCAACCTACCCGCCCGTCCCTCACCCATCCTGCCTCTCCTCCTCGTCCGACGTCCCCCTGTCGCTCCTCCCTATGCCCTTGTTGTTAGTGGCTCCTCTAACCTCCCTGGCCAGTATATGGATAGAAGCTCCCTATTTCAGCTCATACAAGAGCAGGTGAGTTACGATGCAGCCCAGCCCGCTGCCACGGCAGCTGGAGGAGGTTTCTATGGTTACCGGCTTTTGTCGGTCGTTGTTGGTTGTCTAGGAGAAGGAGGAGGGGGGAGGTGTGCGTGTGTGTGTGTGTAACAGACTTTAAAGGGGCACAAACAGGTACTGAACAAGGATGTGGTAGTATATGTGTAGTGGATTTGGATTTAGATTGTAAACACCAGTTTGGTTTATGTTTCTGATGGTCATCGTATGAATGAAATAGGTCCTGCTTTGCATTTTGTAAAATGTTGTTTTTGAGGTTATGGTCAGTTTGTGAAGGTGCGGTCACGCCACAGTGCATCTCTCTGGTTCAACAGGTCAGGGTCTACTACAGTCTCCGTTTCCTGCGTTCACTGTTGAGTTCAGGGCACTGTCTCTTTGACTGTCCCTGACTTAGAGCATGAAGATGTTACTCTGCTGCTCTGAGACTACTGAAGCTTGGCTGCGAAAAGCATGTTTGTGTGGGTTCCACTGCATCTGGGAGTTTGTGTAGAACGTCATGTATGTATAGTATGTTTGTGTTAATGTATCAATCATTCATGCACTATCCATCTATCCATTTATTGGCTGACTGCACCCTAGCACTGCCATGGCGACGTCTTGGTCAGCAGGGGTATTGGCTGATTGACAGGACTGATTGTCCAATCATTTTGTCTGTTCCAGAGGGTGGAATTGATTATCTGATGCAGGCTCTAAGAGTCACCGATGACCCATTGGTAACACGTCGATCACTTTGGAAAGCAGTAGAGTTGTGTGTTTGTGTGTGTGTGTGTGTGTATGTGTGTAGTGTGTGTGTAGTGTGTGCGGGGAGGCAGGTATGTGTAGTGTGGGTGGGGAATGTTGTGTTGTGTGTGTATGTAGTGTGTGTGTGTGTTATGTGAATGACAGGGAGAATACCTCCGGGAGAGCTGTGTGAATATCAATGTTGTGAATCAGTGTGTTGAGGTCACGGCTGTGGTTTCTAGACTTCCCACAGTACCAGTGAAGCTCTATGAATCCTATATGAGCTTTTCAGTGACTGCATGCATCCACAGACAGCAAGGGTGGAACACCTGTCCTTTTTGATGTACCAGGATATCTAAGTACAAAGCAACCAACAAATACATAGAGCTCAAGGAAGTTTAACAACAGTTTCCAAGCATCCGTATTCAATGTGTCCTGGCTGACATTTACCATCTACAGTATATATAATATACAGTATATCTATCTGTAGATATATAGATATCTATAGATAAATATACCATCTATAATTATATTTCTGTCTTTTTTCAAGTTGAAGTGTATTTACTGTCAGATGAACAGAACAAAACAAGGTCAGACTGGACGATGACAGTCTTGAGACATGACAACGCCAAACGACCTGGCACTTTTCAGTAACTCTCTCAGAATAAGGTCGTTGAAGATCTTTCAGTAGATGCCGCAAAAAAAGAAGAAGTCAGAAATAGACTTTCTACAACGTCCCAGATCACTTAGAAGGAGTTGCTAGACTACTATTGGTTTACGTTGCATAGACTTCCAGGCTTGACTTCTCCCTCTCCAACAACAGAGGAGCCGTCCCATTGGACCACATGCTGTCGACATGCCGCAGCACTAGCGAGAGAGGGAGGAAAACAGAGAGATGAAGTAGACGAATGAAACTAGACGGCGAGAGGGTGAACGGCAGAGTGACGTTGAGAGTAAGGAACAGAGACAGGGTGAGAGAGAGAGATCGACTGATACAGAAGGGGGCAGGAGAGAGAGGGGAGAGAGAGAGATCGACTGATACAGAAGGGGGCAGGAGAGAGAGGGGAGAGAGAGAGGGAAAGAGATGGCAGAGAAAGGGAGGAGTGAGAGAGAGGGATGGAGAAGAGAGGGATGGAGAAGAGAGGGATGGAGAAGAGGGACATGGAGAGAATGCTACAGTAGCTACAAAAGCAAGTTTATTAGTCTTTGTCTGCAGGAGGTAGCAGTGCTGAGCTCAGGCTATTTATGGCCCACGCAGGCAAGCATGCTGCTCACACACACACACACACACAGACGCAGGCAAGCATGCCGCTCACACACACACACACACACAGACGCAGACACACACACACACAAACACTCAAATACACACGCACACACAGACAAGCATGCTGCTCACACACACAGACGCAGGCAAGCATGCTGCTCACACACATACACACAGACAAGCATGCTGCTCACACACACACACACACAAACACAGACGCAGAGACACACACACACAGACGCAGAGACACACACAGACGCAGACGCAGACACACACACACACAGACAAGCATGTTGCTCACACACATACACACAGACAAGCATGCTGCTCACACACACAGACGCAGAGACATACACACGCATACAAGCATGCTGCTCACACACACACACCTACACAAACACTCAGACACACACACAGACACACGTACGCCTCGACACAAACACTCGTACACATTCAAACAAACACACACTGACACATACACACACAGACGCACACACATATATACACACACACTCATTGGCGTCTGTGTAATGGTCTCTGCACAGCCACGTCAGTGATAAGGACTTTGACAGTCTGCCATTGCTCCGTCACTGAAGCACAAGCTTTACCTGATACATACCCCATCTTCTAGAAGGGTCCTCATTGCTGTTATCATCGCCTGACACATGTCAATCCTCACACACACACGCACACATACACACACACAAACAAACACACGTCAATCCTCACACACACACGCACACATACACACATACGTCAATCGTCACACACACAAACACACACACACGTCAACCTTTACACACACATATACGCACGTCAATCCTCACACACACACACACACAAACATCAAACCTCACACACACAAACATCAGTTCTCGCACACGCAAACACACACTACCATACACATAAGTGCTTCCTTCAGCCTGGATGTTTTGCATAAATCAGGACATGGGTCAAGGTTTCCCATAATCCACTTCTGTTCTTGGACAGCAGCATCACCGGAAAGAATTCCTGGTACCTGTATGAAATTTCCCTTCGGTTTGACAGAAAACAAACCACAATGTTTTTCAAGTGGTGTGTTAAACAAGCGAGAGGATGTTTGGATCCCTGGCCACCACAACGTGAACCACTATTAATACTATTCTTGCTGCTAAATACAGGACTCAACTGATGCAAAAACGAAGTAGTTTTTTTAATCGGAACACAGCTACCACACCTGTTACGAAACCATAGCAACGTTGGTCTGCTCCACCTCCAGCATCAGTGGAACATCCGATGGGATATAGGAAGGCTGTCTTGCTGGGTCAGTTTCGTACAGATGGGATCTGCTCAGCTGATTACAAGCAGTAGTTTGTGTTGTGGTGTCCAGCAGCTTGCAGGGCCTCAGTCTGGTGAGGGGCCTCAGTCTTGTGAGGGCCCTGCTTGTGGATCTTCTGGAGCCACCCTGCTCATTCCTGGGTCCTCTACGGCCACCGTGCGGATGACACGCTAACTCACGTGATGTTTCGGCACGCGCTGACGCACACATACACACACTGGTGAACCATGTACGAGCTCAAACATACACTGAAATCTCACGCACACCATGCCACACTCGCTCTGAAACGTACCCGCACTTGATACCAAATAGTGATGTGTTGCAGAGAACACAGTGTGGATATCAACACTTGATTGTTGGCCCCATTCAGACACACAGCCCCCAAACAGCCCCATCCTGTCCCCTGTTCTGTGTCCTGTTTGTTCACATCTCTTTGCTGTGCAGCACATGCCCGAACTTGAATATGCCCTTCTTGTGGACTTAAAGCTCTGCCCGCATGTTAACAGACTGTATTTTCCCTCTTCATGTACAACCCAGATGTGCTTCTCTGCAGGGTGTACTCACAGCTCTCCTATCGCGGTGCAGGGCTGGGTGCTCTGTAAGGCCTGGTCTGGGGTCAGTCTCAGAGGCGTCAGGGTGTACTCACAGCTCCCCTATCGTGGTGCAGGGCTGGGTGCTCTGTAAGGCCTGGTCTGGGGTCAGTCTCAGAGGCGTCAGGGTGTACTCACAGCTCCCCTATCGTGGTGCAGGGCTGGGTGCTCTGTAAGGCCTGGTCTGGGGTCAGTCTCAGTAGCTGACAGTAATGGAGGTCCCAGGGTTAACGCTGTGATCATTCCCCTGCAGTCAGCATCACCGCACCCTCCTCCTCCACCTCCTTACTCCCTCCCCTGCGCTGTTTAACCCCTTCGTCTATGACGACCACCAGCCTCTTGTTCTGATCCCGCCTCTCCTGCCCCAACCTCCTCGCCCTCTCATTTATTCCTGATGGGCTACACATCCTGTCTCATCACTTTCCTGTTTTTTATTGGCGTTTACATCCCTTTCTTCTCTCTTTCGTTTCTTATCTCGGTCTCTTGCTCCGTCCTTGCATGTGTGTCTGCAGCTTCCTCCCATCCCCCCCTCCCTCCCCACACACACACATCTCCTCCGTCCTCAAAGCGTCTCCCCCCCTTTTTCCGTTCATCCATCGCTTCCTTCTTTGTCTCCTTCCCTCTCTTTTTGAGTTCCAAGCCTCGTCAAAAGGAAGTGCAAAAAAAAGAGAAAAGAAACGGTGACACACTCTCAAGCGAGCCACCGGTAACCGTGGCAACGGCGCGGCATGTCAACGCGTCGACGCTGTCCTTTCTGTGCTGGATCACTTCAATCGCAGGTCCCTCTCTCCCTACCTCTAGCCCTCTCTCTCTCCCTACCTCTGGCCCCCTCTCTCTCTCCCTACCTCTAGCCTCTCTCCTCTCCCCACCCTCCCCACCTCTCCCCACCCCTCCACCCACACCCTCTCCCTCCCTCCTCTCTCTCCCTACCTCTGGCCCTCTTTCTCTCCCTACCTCTGGCCCCCTCTCTCTCCCTACCTCTGGCCCTCTCTCTCTTTCCCTTACCTTCTAGCCCTCTTTTCTCTCCCTTACTCTGGGCCCTTCTCTCCCTCCTTATCCTTGGCCCTTCTCTCTCTAGCTACCTCTGGCCCTCTCTCCCCTCCTCTGCTCCTCTCTCCTGCTCCTCCACCTCCCTCCTCTCTCCCTACCTCTGGCCCTCTCTCTCTCCCTACCTCTGGCCCTCTCTCTCCCTACCTCTGGCCCTCTCTCTCTCCCTACCCTGCTGCCTCTCGCTTCCTCACTACCCTTTCTTGGGGCCCCTGTTTCTTCTCCCTCTCCCTACTTCTATGGAGTCCTCTCTCTCATCGCAACCTACCTCTGGTCCTCTCTCCTCCCTACCGTTCTGCCCTTCATCATCTCCCACCTACCTCCTGCCCCTCTCTCTTCAACCAACCTCCTCTGGCCCCTGCCTTCACCTCTGGCCCTACTGCTCTCCCTACTCTGGCCTCTTCTCTCTGCCCTATCCTCGGCCTCTCTCTCTCCCTTACCTCCTAGGACCCTCTTCTCTCCCTTACCTCAGGTACCTCTCTTCTCCCTACCTCTGGTCCTCTCTCTCTCCCTACCTCTGGTCCTCTCCTCTCCTACTCTGGCCTCTTCTCTCTCCTCCTCTGCTCCTCTCTCTCCCTACCCTCTGAGTCTCCCTCCGCTCTCTCCGCTATCCTCCTGCGTCCTCTCTCATCTCCCAACCTTCCTGGATCTCTACTTTACCTACCAATTCTGCCATTCTCTTCTCTCTCTACTCTTAGGACTACTTTGGTTCTGCCCTCACTCTTCTTCCGCCTCTCTTTCTCTGTCTCTCTCTTCTCTTCTGCCTCTACCCCATGATCGGCCCTTCTCTCTCTCCTCTTTCTCGTCTAGCTCTTGATCTCGTCGCCTCTCTCTCTCTCTATCTCTCCCTCTCTCTCTCTCTCAGACAGCCATCAACCTCACCACGCTGACCAAGCAAAATAAGTCTAATTACACGTTTTACATGACTGTTTCATCTACAGTCTTTCTTCATTGATAATCTTGGACCTGCTCTCCAGGTCACGCATTCACACAAGCCTTTTTCCTCCCCATCACGTACAGTAATAACCTTTAATAATGCCAAGCAAACAGACAAATGAATTCTTTATGCGTGCCTCAGTGTGTACATTGGATCCAGTGTATGTGTGTAAGCAAGCGTTTCAGTACGAGAAGGAACACGCACACATTGTGTGACTGTGAGTGTGAGCATGTGCGTGGGGAAGAGCCTATCAGCCCCATGTCTGGTGTGCCAGTGGGGTTGTGTTGACACATGGGTGTTGACAGTAATCAGCTGTCCCTCGCTCCTATGTTCCCCTGTCTGCTCTCCATTCACAGCCCCAGGGAGACTTACAGAGTCCCAGCCTACTGACTGACCACGGACCAGAGCAGTGGCTCTGGAGATGAGAGTAACTGCTGTGTGTGTGAGTGTATGTGTGTGTGTTGTTTAACCACTCCGGTTAAGGTTCAGGTTTTTGCCTTAAAAAGATGTAAATGATTTAAGGGTTAGATTTGGGGCTAGGACTGGGTGGGGTGGTGTGGTGGGGGGGTGAGCCTGGATTCCAAGTCCTCACAAAGATAGCTGCACACAGCATGTGTGTATTTACACCCAGGTATTCCCTATTGATTTCACAACTCATTCCAATCTCTCTCTCTCTCTCTCTCTTTGTGTTTATCTCTCTCTCTCTCTCTCCCTCTCTCTGTTGTCGCTCAACTCTACTCAGTTTTGTCTGTCCCATCATTTCTCTACTCCAGCGTCTTTTCATTTCTTCTCTCTGCATCCTTGCGCTTATTTCTCCTCCTCCTCCTCCTCCTCCTCCCTCCTCGTCTGATTGTCCTGTGCTCTGTTGGTTCAGTCACTGTGGCCGTATTATCACATAGTTTATTCGGTGCCTTAGGGAGATTGGGCAAGGTTTAAACAAACCGCCATGGAGACAAACTGTAAAAAGGGATTAAATGAAAATAGATATGGTTCTTCTCTCTCTTTTCTTTTCTGTGGTTCATATTCATACCCACATTCGCTCCAGTCGCATTTTAGGGAAGCTGATTCCAGCTGAAGGCTGGAAGGCCAAGCCAACATAGGGACTCGCGTTCAGCAAAGATTTACAGTGTTGTGTGTGTGTGTGTGTGTGTGTGAGAGAGAGATGGCGAAGAAGGGTAGAGATTGTCCAGATTATGGATTTGTGAGTGTGTGTGTGTGTGTGTGAGGACACGCATGTGTTTATGTGTCAAAGAAAAAGACGGAACAGGAAAGAAACACAATCCGTTTTCGCTGATAGTGACTGAAAAACACAATGCCCTTGGACAGCCACGTAGATCAAAAGTTATATAGGAAGATAAATACTGAATTCATCATAAAAATGAGTGAACTAAAGAACTGTTCACAGAAATTGACCGTGTGTTGGGTAGAAAGATTTTTTTTACTCTAAAAACGGCGAAACGCATGCAGACTATAACTGTCAGTTTGGAGCTTGATCAAAGGTAACCTTATAGTATCGGACTGGATGGTTCTCTGCCGTAGGTTAATGCACAGATAACAGAACACTGCCAAAGACTGAAGAGTGGATTAAATGGAATTAAAGTCCTGCCTATGTTCAATTAAATGTCCTTAAAGCACTTCTGAAATCGGTAAAAGAGAGGAAGAAAGCGAGATCTCTGAGACGCGCGCACATAGTGTGCGAGAATGCGTGTGCGTTTCATGTCTGTAATTTAATTACATTAATGAGAAAAGCACTGCCAAATTAAGACATAGAAAAAAAAACTGTCTCTTCGAATTCTCGTCATTGAGTGATTACAGAGTGATGCAAGAGCTGAAAGACCACTGGTTCCCGTGGCGACAAGCCTATGTTGGTTTACTCTCTAATTAGACTGCATTCACTTTAGCCTTAGCATTAGCCTTGACGTAATCACTTAGCATCGGCATTAGCCTTTACGTCATCTTTAAGCGTTAGCATGATCTTTAACGTAAACCCTTAGATTTCACTTTAGCTTGAGTTTTGACCCTAGCGTTATGAGAAGCACAGGTAAGGAGCAGGCGTCTTCTCCCGTTTTACTTTGGATGAACTCTGCTCAGATTGAATCTTCTCCGTTCTCCTCACGGATCTCCTCTTTCACTGTTTGTGGGAAAATAAACTTGAAATCAACTAAAAATGTGAAAAAAGATTTTGCATTTAGATAGCATTTTAAAAAGTCCTTTCCTTTCATTGTGTTTTGTCCCGACAGAAAGGACTTTTCTCCCCTCGCTCGCGCTCTCTCCTTTGCCCGAAAGGTTGAAAAAAATATTTGAGAAAAAAGTCATCTCCTTTTAGATACATTTAGAAAATATGTTTGTAAACAAGTTTGCATTATTGATGACTTCTTCGTGGGAACTCTACTCTAGTTTACTTTGCCCTGCCCACGGAAAATATCTTTATATGGCTCTGGCCCTGCCTTCAACGACTCTATTTTAAGCATCTCTTGTCCTTTCCTCTCTGTTAAAAATATTTTCGAAAAACTCCTCTCTTCTTATACTGTGTGGGAAAAAGCTTCGCAAAAAAAGAAGTTTTCGATTATTTTTTTTGTAGACGTGGAAAGGACAATACAAGAAAATTGAGGGAAAGAAATGTGTGTGATTGGCTGGTGACCAATAAAAAAAATATAGACTTTGAAAACACTCCCCACCTTTAAATTCTATCGCTCTACTTTATGACTCAGACACCACAGACACGCATACTAATGCAGTACACACACACTAGCCTTTACGGTAGCTTTTTAAACGAGCACTATTTCAGATGGCAAAACTCCGGCATTTTTATGGTTTACCCCGCTTGAATCAATTACGGGGAGCGAGGTAATAACCTATAAGGCCGTGGCGCTTGGAGTGAGAGCAGTGATTAATAACGGCCATGATTGGGGGCAGAAAATGTGGTTTGTGATGAACTTAGACTCACACACTGTGACTATGATTGGTGAATTAGCAATGAAAAAAAGAGAAACAGAATTGTCTTACAGTAGAAATATAATTACTATTTTGGTTTGAATTCTTTTGACATATTTGGTGCACCTGACTAATAAGGTCAGGGTGGAGCTGTTTCATCTTCTCTTTCAGGTCTAACAATACCTACTGTTCTCACATTGTTCTCCTATAGACCATCTCTTTAGAACGAACGCAGTTGTTTTTTTTTTTCTAAAACAGATTTTTTGGTGCTCTCATCGATGGTTCCAGCGACAGTATTGCTTAATTAATCCAGGTCCGATCGACTGACTCTCCCCATTGTCCTCATCAGACCAGACTGTCCCCTGTGACTGTGTTCTGGCAGAGAATCCTGCTCTGTGTAAATGCTGGCTGGGTACTAATGCCATCACTAGGAAGAGGTCTTTCTGTCGCTAGGAGAAGCCTTTCTGTCGCTAGGAGAAGCCTTCCTGTCACTAGGAGAAGCCTTCCTGTCGCTAGGAGAAGCCTTTCTATTGCTAGGAAAAGGCCTTTCTGTCGCTAGGAGAAGCCTTTCTGTCGCTAGGAGAAGCCTTTCTGTCGCTAGGAAAAGGCCTTTCTGTCGCTAGGAGAAGCCTTTCTGTCGCTAGGAGAAGCCTTTCTATTGCTAGGAAAAGGCCTTTCTGTCATTAGGAAAATCACTTTCCGTCGCTAGGAAAAGGTCTTTCTGTCGCTAAGAGAAGCCCTTTCCGTCGCTAGGAAAAGGTCTTTCTTTTGCCAGAAAAAGGTCTTTCCGTCGCTAAGAGAAGCCCTTTCTGTCGCTAGGAAAAGGTCTTTCTGTCGCTAGGAAAAGCCCTTTCTGTTGCCATAAAAAGGTCTTTCTATCGCCTTTCTGTGTCTCTGCAGAACTGTGCTCCATCACTCACCTCATGGTTCTATATCACTAGCCGGAGATAATAGATGTTAGGGGCTTGTGTGAGCAGAGGGGAAATCAATGCAGACCTGGGGCTGAATCCAAGTGAAGGGAGGATGATCTAGTTGGGACTGTGAATGTGAGGAAGAAAGTTTAGTGACATTGAATGTTATATTGTTGTTGTTGTTTTCCAGCTGGACCCAGAGAACACAGGTTTCATCGCAGTGGACAACTTCACCAGCCTGGTGGAGCATCATGAACTGCAGCTGGACCCATCCAAACTGGACATGCTGTTCGCTCTGGTCCACAGCAACGAGGATGGGCAGGTGTGCTACCAGGAACTTATTGAGCTGGTGAGTGACTGGGAGGACACACACACACACAGACGTACACAGAGACACACATACACAGACATACACAGACACACAAACACAGAGACACACACACACAGACATACACAGAGACACACACACAGACGTACACAGAGACACACATAAACACAGAGACACACACACAGACATACACAGAGACACCCGCACACAGACATGCACAGACACAGAGATAGACACACGCACAGACACAAAGACAGACACGCACATACACCTATTCTCTAAGTCTGTGCACAGCATTAAGACAGGCACACACAATCAGAGTAACACACACTTGGAAACACACGACACTTTTCAGGTGCACAGTCAACATGGTGATTTACACGCCACATGCCATGGAAAGCTTTCAGAAAGGTTAGAGAATTGATTGTGCCTCTTGAGTACAGAGACTGCCAGGTTGATAATGGCCACATTGACTTGAAGTCTTTATTCTTACGAAGGCAGGATCAATCCATCCAATGAAATGCAATGGTAAACAGTCTTGTGTGCGCACACACAAGCACAATAGACCCTTATTTTGTTGCAATCGTGTAGCATGAATTTCCCTCTGTATTTGCTGTTGTTGTGTTGGAGAGAGGGAGTGTGAAAGGGAGTGAGATTGCAATGGTAGGAGAAAGAATGAGAGAGAGAGAGAGAGAGAGAGAGAGAGAAAGTGATGGAGCCAGGGAGAGAGAAAGAGAGAAAGTGATTCAGGTAGGGAGAGAGAGAGAAAGTGATGGAGGGAAAGAGAGAAAGGGATGGAGGCAGGGAGAGAGAGAGAGAGAAAGTGATGGAGGCAGGAAGAGAGAGAAAGGGATGGAGGCAGGGAGAGAGAGAGAGAGAAAGTGATGGAGGCAGGGAGAGAGAGAGAGAGAGGGAGAGGGAGAGGGAGAGAGGGAGAGAGAGACTCGCTGTTGCTGAAGTGAAAATTGTCAATCAGGCTTTGAAAAAGTAACTTCCTTCCAATCAAGTCCTGCTACACTCTCGTCTTGCTGAGCTACACGGTGGGTTATAAAGGAGAGGGAGAGGGATCGTGGACAGCTAATATCTACCAGAGTAGACAGTGTTGCTCTCAGCATACGTCTGTAAGCAGCATGATTAATTCAACGCAATGCAATTCCTGGCATATTTTCACTTCCTTAAGCTGATTTCTGCTCCTTCTCCCTCTCCCTCTGTTCTCCTCGCGGTTTGTAATGAAAGCTGTTCGATTTGGAACGCTTCCAATAGCTCAGGTCTTTGCCTGGGAGAGAAAGAGAGGGGGAGAGAAAGAGAGGGAGAGAGAATTAGAGGGAGAGACGACAGAGAGGGAGAGAGAAATAGAGGGAGAGAGAAATAGAGGGAGGGAGAGCCTGCAGCAAGAATGTTGACTAACTGCCACTGCCAGGCCCACATTCTCTCATTTCGTCCAACTTCACGCCTCAACCTTTGTTTTACCCCCACTACATTCTCTTCTTCTGTTATCGTCTCTCTTCCCTTGTTAACTCTGGACTGATCCTAACCTCCGCCTCCCCCCCAAGCTTGTGATTCGATGCTGGCCTGGTACAGGAAGCCTCAGAGAGACAGTTTAACGTTCTCCATCAGCCCAAATGCAAATGGCTTTCGATCGACACCGGTAGTAGCTCATAGTGATCTGAGGTCGTTCCTGAACACCCATCCTCACACAGCCATTGACCCTCTGCTCTGATTGGTAAAGATTGGTCTAAAAACGCATGTGCAGCTCACATAAGCAGACTCACACACACACATACACACACACACACACACACACACACAGGCACACACACTAATGCGTGCCAATGTTCCTGGTGCATAAATTAGCGACTTAAGGCTGTCTTGGAGGTAACACAGCCTCCAACCTGGATCTAAAGGAGAGAGTGGGTCTGTACTTCACTGGATGTGCTCTTGTCTGTATGCAAATGTAGCATGACATTTTTAACCAGGTCACCACTGCGCTGAAATCCCTCTGGTCTCCCCGTCTCTCCTGCTGCTCTCCTCCTCGCGGCTCTCTTTCTCCTCTCTTTTCTTCTCTCCTCTCCCCTGTTGCCTGTTGTCCTGTTCTTTTTCAAAGTCCCTCCCTCTCTCCCTTCCTACCCCCCTCCCTCTCTTCTTCTCAGCCTCACCCTCCTTTCTTATCAGTCCTCCAGTTCTCCCTCCTTACCCTTTCTCTCCTCTTCTTCCTCTTTCTTCCTAGTCAACCTCCTTGTCCCCTTTACTCCCCCCTCCTCCTCCTCCCCCCCCTCTCCCAGCATCTCTGTCATTGATTGGCTGGGGTGCATCTCTGTCATTGATTGGCTGGGGTGCATCTCTGTCAGGGATTGGCTGGGGTCAATCTCTGACAGAGTGAGATGGATGACAGGGGTGTTTCTTGTTTTGGAGTTGGCAAGTGCTGCCATTATATTGTCTCTGGTGAGTACAGGCTGGCATCTGGCCAGAGTTAAGATCTGGCCTGAGACGTGGAGCACTGTAGTCTGAGGGGACAGAAGAGAGTGTTGGACAGTATGTCGAACAGATTGTGTATGCTGGTCTATGCGTCGTTGCGTGGGCGTGTAGTGTATGTTCCGCTAAGTGCATTTTACCAAAGTCCAAACACGATGCACACTGTAAAGTGTGTGTTTTTTTGCTGTCCTAAATCCCTTTCAGCCCCCAGGACATCTCCACTTCAGATTCATCTGTGTGTTGAACAGGGCTGTTAAACATCTGAGTTGTTGTTGTTCAGGCTCTATGAGGGACCACCACATCTCTCTGCCTGAGTGGGTGGAAATGGGCTCCAGTCGAGCTGTTAGCCTACAGGTTTGTGTGTGTTTGTGTGTGTGTGTTTGCACGCTTGCATGCGTGTTTGTGTGTGTGTGCACGCTTGCGTGTGTGTGTGTGTGTGTGCGAGAGTGTGGAAATGTGTCTTACAAGTAGAAGGTTGCTCACAGCAGCTGATCTGAGCCAGGGAGTTCCACTAGGCCAGCCTGAGAGTTGAACATGGAAGACAGACCTCAAACCTCCCAGAGGGGACTCTGTACGCTGGCAGACCCATGCACACACACACACATGTAGGCACACACACACACACATGCAGGCATGCACACGCACACATGCAGGCATGCACACGCACACATGCAGGCATGCACAGGCACACATGCAGGCATGCACAGGCACACATGCAGGCATGAACACGCACACATGCAGGCATGCACACGCACACATGCAAGCACACACACGCACATGCATGCATGCGCACACACACATGCAGGCTTGCACACGTACACACATGCAAGCACACACATGCAAACGCACACACACGCACATGCAAGCATGCACGGACACGTGCACGAACACGTGATCACACAGATTTGTCTGTATTTACACACACATTCACTTGCACGGATGCGTGCACACAAACACTTTTCTCATCTGTGAATTCGCCTGAGAGCTGCTAGGTGTCGGAGTTCACAAGTGGTAGTATTCACAGCTTCAGGGGAGGAGAGTGGCAGGAGGATAAGGAGACCACACTGACACCCAGCTAGCTGGTGTGCGGACCGTGTCAAATTACACCTATCGATTTCTTTTTTTCGAGAGCATGCAGATGCTATCCTGTCTGCGTGAAAGAAGAACTGTGTCATTGTTGTTTACCTGCCAGCGGTGATCTGGGTGATTAAACCACCAGGACTTGTTCCAACATGGCCGCCATTGGATAACATCCAAACGAGGAACTGTTGGATTTTTCTTTACAAACTGCAATCCTTTCATCAAACCTGCAAACTTTCTCTCTCTCTCTCTTTTATGGATTTCCAAGTCAATTGTTGATGAAATAGAGTGAAATCCTGCTCCAGAGACCTTGCCTGCCTCAGTCCAGTGTAAATCCATGTGAAGAGAACCGGTGTGTGACGAGGACTTGGGCCAGAAGCCCAGAGGACCGTCTGCCTGTGGCCGGCGGCTCAGATGGAGCTAAGGACAGAGGGTTTAGTGTCCAAGACTGAGGCAGGCTGTGTGTCCAAGACTGAGGCAGGCTGTGTGTTCAGGACTGAGGCAGGGTACGTGTCTAGGACTGAGGCAGGCTGTGTGTCCAAGACTGAGGCAGGCTGTGTGTTCAGGACTGAGACAGGGTACGTGGGAAATTTAGTGGCTTCAGTGCAGGTGTATTAAATAACTGCTGCTTGGACATTTTACTAGTGTTTAGTGACTGTGGTGGATGTCTCTAAGCAGAAGATAATACACACACACACGCACATTTACACACTCACACATTAAACACCAGCAAAAGCTCATACTGGAGAAATGTGTCTCGTAGCAAACACACACACACACACTCACACTCACACACACACACACACACACCTGGGTACAAGCAGCACACACAAACACAGATAAACAAATGTAAGCAAGCAGCGTTTCTTTTGGATGGGTCGTAAGCTCAAAGTGCTGCTGCTCTTTGCTCAAAGTGTCCTGCAGTGAAGGTTTTGGGAGTTTGAGAGCTTGTGATGATTTAAGCATGAAGGAGGCCATGGCTGGGGCCTGGGGATGGAGGTACACTCTCATTTTAAAAAGGATTTGGGCAGCAAAGACCGGGAGTAACTGGGTCAGTGAAAATGGAAAGCGCACAGTACTAAGATTCACGGTGTGTATGACTGTAGCTCTGTATCTCTCTCTGTTTCTCTCTCGTATTCCTCGTCCTGTTTTTTATGCCTCTCTCTCCATCTATCTGTTTGTGCACCTCAGTGGCTTAATGATACTAAATGACTAACGAATGATTAGCAAATGGGGTGTGCATTCTTGAGGTGACTGTGCCCATGACGATTTCAGGGGCAATTTTCAGACTGGTTGTATAATTGGATGGCATTAATTCCATGATTTATTGGCATTAATTAATCACCACATTGTTTAACCGAGGTCTTTCCTGAATACATGCCTGGAGGTTTGCGCGCGTGTGTGTGTGTGCGCGCGCACGCGCTGTGCTTGTGTGCCATTGTTCAACAAATATCATAAAGTCAATTGTTAGAATAGAGCAGATAAGTAGATGGGGTTAGTATCAGGTCAGTTACACACAGTCCACCTTGAAACCTTGTAATAGCTTGTTTATCCAGCACAACTTCCTTTGTGAATATGAATCCACACTATTGAGCCGTACTGTATTGACCATGAGCAGGCACTAATTAAGCCATCATGGACTGGAGCTGGTAGGAGTGTATACTAAGGCCACACACTGCTTTCAGGGGAGATAGTGTGAGGCCTCGCTGTTTGAAACGCACACAGAGACACACACAGGGAGACACACACACACACACACACACATAGACATGCACACAGAGACACACACANTGATTGTGTGTGTTTGTGTGTGTGTGTGTTTGGTAAAATGCCATTTCTGTTTTCGCTCGACACAGACTAAAGAGACCAAACCGAAAGTTAGATGAATGAATTCCAAACGGCTGTAAATCTAAGCACCAACCCTCCTCACACAAGCACAGTGACAACTAGATGTGTCTTAGCAGTAACCACAACACAAACTGGAGTATTCATGAGATGTTCTTGGCGTCCTTACATCCTGTTCTGGTGGGTGTGTAGACTGTGGACAGGGGAGCATGAGAAGACGAGATGGTTGGAGAGAGGTGGCTTATAGACTGAGATGTCCAATCAAGCCTGAGGTAACAAAATGAGAGTTTCATGACCCTGCGAAATTATCATACGCAATAAGCACTGTTACAATGTGAATGTGATTACGGCTGGAAAAAATGGACCCTACTGGAATGTCATTTAGATATTTTCATTTATTTGCAACTTCACCATGAGTGCAGAATAATTGCAATGTAAATAATTGAAACCACAAACTCAGAGACAGAGAGTGATTGAGTGTGCTAGTAAGTGAAAATGGGAGAGCGAGAGAGAGAGAGAGAGAGAAGGAGAGCAAGAGAGAAGGACGGAGAGAAGGACAGAGAGAGAGAAGGAGAGAGAGAGGAGAGGGGAAGAGAGATGGAGAGGGACAGGAGAGAGAGAGAGAGAAGGAGAGAGAGAGAGAGAGAGAGAGGGGAAGAGAGATGGAGAGTGAGAGGAGGGAGAGAGAGAGAGAAGAAAAGCAAGATGTAGATCGGAGGTGTAGATGTAGATGGAACTGCAGAGGGAGAGGAGAGAGGGATGGGGAGAGCAGAGAAGGAAAGAGAGATGGAGAGAGAGAGGGAGGGGGAGAGGACAGAAGGAAAGAGAGATAGAGATGGAGAGGGAGAAGGAGAGGAGAGAGAGAGGGGGAGAGGTGAGAGAGGAGGGAGAGAGAAGGGTTTTCCTCCGTCTGTAAAACGATGAGTTAGCAAGCCTGTGTGGATTTAAAGGTGTGTGTCTGTGTGTTCATGACAGTCAGCCTAGCTTGTGTCTGTGTATGTATATGACTGTGTGATGTGTGTGTATGTATGTGTGTGTGTGTGTGCGGTGTGTGTGTTTGGGGGAGTATTTCTAAGCATGCACTGAGACCATGAAACTGCTCCATAATGGGATAAGAAACATCGAAAGATAGTCTTATTGTGGTGAAGAGGAAGATCTCTCTCTCTCTCTATGATACTGTCTCTCTCTGATACTGTCTCTCTCTCTGATACTGTCTCTCTCTCTATGATACTGTCTCTCTCTCTGATACAGTCTCTCTCCTCTCTGATATCGTCTCTCTCTCTCTCTCTCTCTCTCTCTCTCTCTCTCTCTCTGATACAGTCTCTCTCCCTCTCTCTGATATTGTCTCTCTCTCTCTCTCTTTCTGATACGGTCTCTCGTACACACTGGTGTAATTGATTCACTATAAAAGACTTGGTTATGAAAAGCAAAGTCGTTCTCTGCTCTCTCGCCCTCCCCCTCTCTCCCCCCTCTCTCCCCCCTCCCCCTCCCATCTCTGCCTCCTTCCACGAGGTTTGTGCACAGAATTCATATAAGCCACTGTTGCTTCATGTTTCAGGGATGTGGTAGAAGAGTTGTGAGTTAAGTGGATAAGGGTGTGTACGTGTCTGCATGTGTGTCAACGTGTGTGTGTCAGTGTGTGTCTGCGTGTGTGTGTGTCTGTGTGTGCGTGTGTGCGTCAGTGTGTGTGTGCGTGCGTGTGTGTGTGTCAGTGTGTGTGTCAGTGTGTGTGTCAGTGTGTGTGCATGTGTCAGTGTGTGTGTGCCAATGTGCGTGTGTGTGTCAGTGTGTGTGTGTTGCCCTGTGGGCAGGGGCAGGTGGGCTAGCCTCGGAACCTGCCCTCAGAACCTACCCTCGGAACCTGCACTTACAACCTGCCCTTAGAACCTGCCCTTAGAACCTGCCTTCAGAACCTGCCCTTAGAACCTGCCCTCGGAACCTGCCCTCGGAACCTGCCCTCGGAACCTGCCCTCAGAACCTGCCCTCAGAACCTGCCCTCGGAACCTGCCCTCGGAACCTGCCCTCAGAACCTGCCCTCAGAATCTACCCTCAACCTCTCTACCCACCTCTCCCAAATCCCTCCAACTTTTCATTTCCTGCCTCCCTTGTTTTCGTCTGTCTGTCTTATTGCTCTCCCAGGCTGTGATGCATATTTATAGAGGCCTGTGGTCTATCTTCTGCTGTGTATAAATCTCCCCTCCTAGGCTAACGTATGGCCTCAGCATTCTCCACCGCAGACATTACAAATACTATTATTTATGATGTGATTTATTTATGAATTAAGTCTTTTAACTTTTTGCTTGCATTCATTTCCCAGGGAGAGGAAAGAGAAGGCTGCTTGATTAATCTGGTTGAGGTTCACCACGCGTACGGTGTGCACTGGCTCAGACACGCACACACACACACACACACACATGTTTAGACTAACACACACGCACACACACACACACACACACACATGTTTAGACAAACACACACGCA
>BROE01000007.1:13550477-13575440 GCA_036571765.1 Plecoglossus altivelis
ACACACACACACACATAGACATGCACACAGAGACACACACAGGGAGACACACACACACACACATAGACATGCACACAGAGACACACACAGGGAGGTACACACACACACATAGACATGCACACAGAGACACACACAGGGAGACACACACACACACATAGACATGCACACAGAGACACACACTCACAGGGAGACACATACACACACATAGACATGTACACACAGTGAGACACAGACACACACACAGGGAGAGACATGCACACACAGTGAGATGCACATACACACATAGACACACACACACCCACAGAGACACATACATACACACACACACACACACACACACACACACACACACACACACACACACACACACAGCTGTCAATTAGGTCCATTCATGTTTCCCTCCAGGCTAAGTCTATCTTTAGATCTCTCCTTACTCTTAGCCTCACTATCAATGATTCCCTGGCAGCCATGTCCCTGCTAGGGGACTTGTACTACAGTTGCTGTTATTGCATGCCAGAGGAGGCCCCTGATCTGAGGGATGAGATGGGATGTGATGGCAGCATGCTCTGGGTCCGCCCTGCCCCGCCCAGCTCAGCTCCCCAGGCCTGGATGTCAACTGTATTGGTCGTTATTGTCTGCCTTTCTCTTCGCCGTCATGTTAGCGCTTCAAACGCTGCTTAATGCTCACTTAGAAGCACAGGTCGGAACAGACGCAGCGAAATCACAAGAGTGTCTAACAGCGTCTCCAAGGAGCGATCACGAGCCCAACTCTAGGAGAGAGAGGGGGGAGGGAGAGAGAAGCGAGAGGGAGGGAGAGAGACATAGAGAAGGCTGGGGAGAGAGATAGAGAGAGGTTGAGTTAGAGGAGAAATGCAAAGGAAATGCAGCGTCGCTAAAGAGGAGAGACAGCAGGTGTTTCTCGCAGGAAACAGAGATAAAACAGGCAGAAAAAAACTCCCCGTCATCGTTTAGAGAAGAAAGGTGACCGTGGAGAAGCAAAAAGAAAACATGTTTGTGTTTACATCTGTTCTCCATCCCTTTATTCATCTTCTCCTACCTTCACTCACCGCCACTTGGTGCGCGCGCACACTCGCGGTGTGCATTCCATGTCTCTCCTTCTCAGTTTTCCTCTCTCTCTCGCTCTCTCTCTCTCTCTCTCTCTCTCCCTCTCTCTCTCTCTCTCCCTCTCTCCCTCCCTCTCTCCCTCCCTCCCATCTGATTTTCACTCTTAATTTTAGATAAGCATCTTCAGCTTTGATAAAGACGTGGTGGGCCTGACAGGAGAGGGTATCTGCCCTTTAGCGGCAGACTCGTCTAGGTGAGAGCATCCATGTGGGGTCCTGTTCCTTCTCTATAAAGCCTGCCCTCATCTCTAATGTCCTTCCTCTACGCGCTCCCCCTCCCGGCTCTGCTACACGGACAGTATAATTGCATTTCCCTGGTCTGATCTCCATGCTAAAATATGCAGCGGACCAACCCCCGACAGGCTAACAGACCTCCTCGGCCTCGCGCTGGATATTACCGCGCCACAGCCACGCGCATCTCTTACTGTTCAGCCCCGCAGCTTCCTAATTACCTAATAGCCGACCGTGCGTGTCTCGCGGCGTCGCAAACCTCCCGACCAACATAACAGTTTCGCTCTTCTGTTCGTCCTAAATACCTATTCGTCTTTTTTATTATGCCTACTTTATTTCTTCGCATAAAATGTACATCCTCCACGGTGGATCCACGTTCACGGCCGTTTGTCTGGTCTCATTTACTTCTTCGTCATCAGCTGTGTATGTTTATTTCATTTAGCATATGTAGATATTGCGTCTGTGAATTATTTCATGATCAATCTTTCCAAGCCATGAGGCTGCAAATAACTGCGGCTAATGACTTCTGGTTGCTCTGAGTCCAGAGGGACCGGACGGTCTGCCGCACAGCTGCTACACGGCCCGCCATACTGCATCTGTCTGTCGGAGTAGAAGCATTGATTTGAGCTCTTTGATTACCTCAATGTTGCTGTATCCTGTACAGCAGTTCTGTATCCATGGACGTTAGTTGAGTTGCTGGGAGACCAACTGATCATGGGCACGCTTTCGTTAGTTAGAAATCTTGATTTTTTGACATCTAGATTTTGAGTTAACCCGATAGGCTACGGGATTTAAATATGTTCCTAGTTGATCATTTTGGGACATTTCTCATGGTTATTTAATAATTTCTGGAAATATCTCAGTCTGTTCTTTTCATTTGTTACATCATCGATGTATATACAGTATATCTTTAACTTTCATCACCATCACGATATCTATAGCGTATAAAGCGTATCAATATATATCTATTTGCCTATCAGTAAAATATCTGTAGCCATATAGATCTTCCGAATTCGGCTTATCCAAACACCTTAACCTAGCTCAACTTCTGGGTTCATTCCTGAGCAGTCTGTTTCGGTAGCACCAGACCTCTTCCCCCTTAGCGGATTATTAAAAGAAAACATGGCGCCCGTTTCATGTAGCGAGCGGTGTCATGCTAGCCTCCAGCTGTGCTGTTACTTTGCTCACTAAGCAAGTCTGGAGTGTGCATGATAATAGGAACCTGTCACCCTTCTCCCCCTCCTGAACACCCAGGTGCTCCCCTTGAAGGCGAAATCAAGTTTCCTTCCAACTTGAACAGAGGAACTGTGTATACCTGTCAAGGCTGCGCTGAAATAACCCTGTCTACTTTTAGCAGCGAGCACTTCAAGGGTGCATCTGTCCCTGTCTCTTTCCCTTCCCTTCTTCCTGTCTCTCGGAAGCGCTGGGAAATTGAGATTCTCTTTGTTTGGAGAGCGCAGTCGGCAGTTTTTAAAGACTTTGTTACAGCCTGTGACATTTGGTTGGGACAGGTGCGGTCTAGTAGTTCATTTAGAAGACAGAAACCCTTGTGGATCCAAGGTTTTTACTCTCTCTAAGTTCTGTTTCAACATTTAAAACAGCTGTTCAAAACCATGACAGAAGACGACAGGCGATTTGTTAGGAAATGTTTCACATCTTGTCCTCGCTCCATCTCTCCTTCCTCAGATGAGCAGCAAGCGCTCCAGCAGTTTCCGACGAGCCATCGCCAACGGCCGCCGCACGCTGCAACGAGAGATCCTATTGGACGAGACGGGCCTGGGCGTGTACAAGCGCTTTGTGCGCTACGTGGCTTACGAGATCCTGCCGTGTGAGACTGACCGGCGTTGGTACTTCCACCAGAACCGCCTGTGCCCCCCGCCCATCTTCATGGCCATCATCACCATCGTCCAGGTAGGAAGGGACCCCCTAGTCCTGATCCACCCCTTAGCCTCCCTCGGACTGGCTTAGTTACCAGACCTTATGTGTCTCAGCCAGCCTGAGGGCCTCTAGGACCCTGTGAGGGCCTCTAGGACCCTGTAAGGGCCACGGCGTCTCACATCTGTAGGAGACACAATAACAACCTCCGCTCCAACCGTGGGAGAAACAGATTGAGAGCCACAAAAAATCTCCACACGTATCGCCTGACGTATGGCCGCACACACAAACACGTGTTTTGATTCTGATATATCAACAAAGCTTCGGTGTCTTGCCTGGAGCATCTGTTTGCTTGAATTCCCTTCAGTTCCTGATTAAGAAAAAAGAAATCCAGGTCACTGGGCTCTCCGGCCAACTAAACGGCATTAATTGGCCAATTACACAAGCTGCTCGAGCAGACCCCCGGCGGTATGTGGCTCCGGGCAACGGAGGCTGCAGGACTGCAGGAAAGACTGCTCTGCTCTTCCCTTACTAAACGACTACCCCCTTTCCCTCTCCTCTACTCTCTCTCTCGTCCCCCTCCCCGCCTCCCCCTGCCCCCTCAGAGAAAAGCCAAGTACCCTAAGTGCTCTTAAAGACTCGGCTGAAACGCCCTGGAACGCTCTGGAAACACTGCAGGCAGACAAGGTTCCAGATGGCTAGTCCGCACTTTCACCACGGGTTCTGAAGGTGGCACGAGGAATTCCATCGGCCCGCACAGTGAACCCCGCCTCATGCGACCACCACCGTCGCTGTCTGCTGTGTGTGTGGTGTGTGTGTCGTGTGTCGTGTCTGTGTGTGTGGTGTGTGTCGCTTCTGTGGTCGCTGTCGCTGTGTGTTTGTGTGTGTCTTCGTGTGTGTGGTGTGTGTGTGCTGTGTCGTCTCTCCCCCTATGCGTTGACCTGACCCTGGCTCCTGCTCGCCATGGACCAGAGTCTTCACTATGACAGTGACGTCGAAGCACGCGCAGAAGCGGGAGCGCCCGGTGGGGGACAGGGGGGATGACGTAGAGGGCAGGCGGTTGGGGAACGGGGGACGAGAGGAGCGGGGGGAAGACCACGAAAGCCCTCCCACCAACATCTTTGTCAAACCCCCATGAAGATCATTTGTCTTGTTGCGCAGAGACATTCTCTCTTGCGCCTTTCACTGACTAGCCCATCCCACCATAATCTGGCAGGTTATGATAATTGTGTCCGAGAGGCCGACACAAGCCCGTGGGCTCGGCGAACTCCAGTATCAGTCTCATGCTCTATCACACCTCACCACCCTCCCTCTCCCCCTCTACCACCCTCCCCTCCTGCTCTCCACTACACACACTCTACCTTCTCTCTCCATCCCTCACCTTTCCCTCCCCTCCCCTTTCTCTCAGAATTCCTCTGCACCACACAACTCCCTCACCCTCTCTGTCTCCCTCCCACCTCTCTCTCTTCACTCTTTTTCTCACCAACACACCACCCTCCTCTCTCACCCCTCTCTCTTTGCTCTTCCCCCTTCTCCTCCCTCTCTCTCACCTCTCTCCACCCCTCCTCCCTCCCCTCTCTCACTCTCCAGATTTCCGTGTTCATGTGCTACGTGCATCATCTGGAAACCCAATTGGGTCCTGGGCCCCCCCCACAGACGTACCAGCCCGACTTTCCATGAAGACCCCTCTGGTGTGACCCATCCCGGCACCGCGCCCAGGTTGGCGCTTTCTTCCCTACCATGTTCACGCACCGCTGGGGTGAGACGCCTCGCCCCGCTCGCCCCGCCTCCCAAGCCCCTCCTCCCTCGCCTCTCCAGCGGGTGCCTCACTATGCTAGGTGACCCCCCGGCCTTCCTCAGACAGTTTTCAACACTGTCAGCGTTGCACCCTCGGCAGATCAATCCCCCGAGGCCCCTTGCCGACAGTTTACTTCCCCTCCGTAAAAAGAAATGGTCTTTAACTGGTTGCGTCATACAGAATCTTGTTGCAGTTTGTGCAGGTGCCTAAAGTTTGGACACATCCTTCTCCCCACTCGGCCACATCGCACATACCACCGATACATTTAGCTGTGTGACACCCACCCCCACCACATCACGCCATTCCCTGGCTCTGTCTTGCAGCTGATCTGTTCCGCGCTGTGTCTTTAAATTTCCTTTGGGATTAAGTTAATTGAACAGAATTATACTGTGCTGCGCTGCGCTGTTGTAACAGCAGTTCTGGGGTGCTGCTTGTACTTTGTGGTAGTTGGTTTTCATTAGTCATTCATTAGGTTAGTAGGAGTACAGCCTTGTGTCAGCAGTTCTGTTTAGCACTGTTCTGGTCCAGTGGTCTGCTACTGAAAGATGTGTGCAGCCCAGTGTGTGTGTGTGTGTGTGTGTGTGTGTGTGTTGTGTGCAGAGCATGTTTGGGATAGGAGGTGAACTTTGTGGGAGTGTCACATCGGTGGTGCGTTAGGTCATCGACGCCCCTCGTACATCTAACAGCGAGTCGGGCATTTCACACCGAGCACGGCCAAAACCAGAGCCGCTCTGGGCGTGGCGGCGGTGGAGGCGGTGTCTCCCCTCTTCAAAGAGCCGACCTTCGCTAGCGGGGCCTGAGAGGGCTGCAGGGGTTCACGTGACTCGGCCTGCGGCGTGGCCTCAGACCACGCCGGTCGCCTTGCCGATCGACACCAGGAAGCACTCGAGATCTGAGTTTAGCCGCAGCCAGACCATCTGCGGTCGAGTGGCTTGTTGACAACAAACCTCATTTCCTTTCACCTCCTCTGCCAAGGCTGCTCTGCCTTATCATTGTGCTGTGAATACACCCTGACTGTGGGAGGCTGGTGGGCTGGCGGGCGGGTGGGGGGAGGGGGGGGATGTTGGAGGCCACACCTCTGGTTGAAGAGCTCCAACAGGAAGATTTTGTCCTCATCTTTTGGTCTGTGCTTTGCAGTCTCATGGTGGTGGTGTCGTTCATCACTAGCTGACTGTTATTAGATTGCTGTCAGACGCACCCTGGGTAATTCACATTGAGTGATCCATTCCTTCAGATTTACTAACATGATTTTCCTAGTTTTTCTATCAAAATAACAATCCAGTCAATATGCACGTCTCTCCCAGTAACTTTGCAGCATTTCTGAACTTCTTCTAAGCTGGTGTAAACTCCTCTCCACAAATTCCTCTCACTCTTTCTTACTCACTGAAGTGCACAAACTGACGCGTATGGACGCACACACACTGACACACACACACACACACACACACTGATGCGCGCACACACATTCTGGTTCGGCTCATGAATTATTGTAGCTTTGATTTATTTTTTACGATGATGACAGACTAAGGAGTGAAGCGAGAGACAGACAGAGAGAGAGAGAGATGGACAGACAGACAGAAAGAGAGAGAGATAGACAGACAGAGAGAGAGATAGACAGACACAGAGAGAGATAGACAGACAGAGAGAGAGAGATGGACAGACAGAGAGACAGACAGAAAGAGAGAGAGATAGACAGAGAAACAGAGAGTGAGAGAGAGAGAGAAACAAAGGGCATGAGAGAGATAAAAAATGGAGAGAGAGGTAGAGTGAGAGAGAGAGAGAAACAGAGAAAGACAGAGAGATAGAGAAAGACAGAGAAACAGAGAGAGAGAGAAACAGAGAAAGACAGAGAGAGAGAGAAAGACAGAGAGAGAGAGAAACAGAGAGCATGAGAGAGATAAAAAATGGAGAGAGCGGTAGAGCGACAGACAAAGAGAGAAAGACAGAGAGACAGAGAGTGAGAGAAAGATGGAAAGTGGTTCGAGCACACCCAGCTCCCTCTCCTGGGTATTAACCTAAGCACAGTTGAGATACTGGGATTTGTAAAGCAGCCTTAAACCTAACAAGGCGGGGGTCAGAGGCAGGGGGGGGTGACGTGGAGGAGGATGTGTTTGAAGCAGGCGTGGGGTGAGGGTGGGGGGCCCGGGGCCCCACAACGCTCAGCAGGGAGGGGCAGACTCACAGGTGCTCCTCCTGTTCGGCTCCGGGTAACACTGTGGATTCTGCACACGGACAGCAGAACCAGAGTTTCACTACCATGTGAGAAGGAGACTGGAGTGTCAGACTGGGGTGGGAGACTGGGGTGGGAGACCAGGGTGGGAGACTGGGGTGGGAGACTGGGGTGGGAGACTGGAGTGTCAGACTGGGGTGGGAGAGCAGGGTGGGAGACTGGGGTGTCAGACTGGGGTGGGAGAGCGGGGTGGGAGAGCAGGGTGGGAGACCGGGGTGGGAGACGGGTGGGAGAGAAAGGGTGGGGAGCGGGGTGGGCGAGGCGGGGGTGGGAGGCAGGGTGGGAGGAAGGCGGGGAGGGAGGCGGGGTGGGAGACCAGGGTGGGAGACTGGGGTGGGAGAGCGATGAAGACCTACTCCTGCCTGAAACTGAAGAAGGTCATCAAACCACACAGAGAGACAGAGGAGTCTGAGCCAACAGGATCTCTGTCTCCTGCTTCTGTTCTCTCTGTCCTGATGAATTCACGCTCGTTTTATGCTTAGTTGTGATACAGCAAGGTTGAAACGGAGTGAGCATCGTTTTAATCACTTGTGTGTGTTTTCATTTCAACCCCTTTCATAACTTTTATTTACATAATGTGGGTGTCGGGATGATAATAATCACAGTATTTTCTTCTGTGCTTTTTTCTGATATGGAATTTTAGTGCGTTTGTGTGTGTATGTGTGGTGGGTTGTGTGTATATTGTGTGTGCGTGTTGTTTGTGGGGTCTGATTGGTGTATGTGTGCATGCATGGTAGTGTGTGTGGCTGTGCGTGTGTGGTTGTGCGTGTGTGGTTGAGTGTGTCTGTGTGTGGTCGTGTGGTTGTGTGTGTCTGTGTGGTTGTGTGCCTGTGTGTGGTTGTGGTTGTGTGTGGTTGTGTGCCTGTGTGTGGTTGTGCGTGTGTGTGGTGGTTGTGTGTGGTCTGTGTGTGTTGAGTGTGTTGTGTTGTTTTGTGTGTGTTGTTGTGTGGTTTGTTGTGCCTGTGTGTGGTTTTGTGCGTGTGTAGTTCTGCCTTCTCCAAGTTCCTCTGAACATCATTAAGACCCTGTGTCTTCCTCTGCTTCTCTAATTCCACTTCTCTTCCCAGAAAGCTCCCCTCTGTCAACGTCTGATGTTTGTGAATGATTTTGTGGATTGTGGATGAAATTGCCCAGGGGTCCAGATTACTGGAAAAGAATGACTTTTTCCCCCCTCCATTCCCATCATGTAGTCTATGTCTCATGTTTATATTCATGTATTGTACTGTATCATCGTATCACATATGAGTTCAATCATATTAGGATGTGTTCGTTGTTCCTTGTGAAGCAGCTGTGTTTTCAGGGTTTAGTCCTGGTCCGTGGTTATGTTCATACGTGTTGATGTGTGCGTCTGTGTGTGGTCTTGTGGGTTGTTAATGCCTATACACTTTGTTGTTGTGTATGCACATGTTGATGAACCAATCTTTACGGAATTCAATTGAAACTTTGCTTTTGATTTATTCATCCTCCTCTGCATGTCTGGGTGCCACCTTTCTGGTCCTGGTGACAGCCATGGCCTCTCCTCCTTGCCCTCCTCCTCCTCCTCAACATCCACCACCTCCCTCTCCCATCCACTTCCCTCCTCCCTTCACTGTATCCCCTCCTCCTTTCATTCATTCTCCGCTCCTCTCCTCCTCCTCCCTCGCTTCTCCTCCCCGCCTCCTCCCTCCTTTCTCCTCGCTCTCTCTCCTCTACTTCTCTCTCTCTCTTCCCTCCTCCTCCACCCTCCTTTCCTCCTCTACCTCTTTCCTTCTCTTCTCTCCCTCCTCCTTCTTCCTCTCTCCCTCATCTCTCGCCTTTCCTCTCCTCCTCCACCTCTCCCTCCTTCCTCCTCCCTATCTATGCTTAACATGCATTTCACTGGCAAGAGGAAGAAGCTGAGGGTTCAGTGACTGCAGCTTGGATATCAGATGCCTTTATATCCTGGCAATGCGTGGCTGACTCTGCTGCTAACTGACGGTGCTCGTTTGGATCCAGTCACAGCATATTGCTCTGCCGTTAGCCACTTCACACTGTAGCCTCATGGGCGCTCTCGGAGGTCTGATTGCTTAATTAAAAGCGATGGACCTTTACTTATGAACCTATAGCGAGGGAACTAATTAAACCTTGATGTTATTCGGAGGAAACATGACTGCCATTCCGTCCACCTTATAGGCTTGAAAGGCTGCTTTAATTTGGTGGAAATCCATAGCTTGCCAATCAATACATCCACTTGAACAATAAATAGAAATACGGTCTCTCCCTTCGAGGCAGCTACTTCATGGTAGTAATGACCCAGTCCATCATAGAGACGCTTAGTAATGGGTTAGGTTCTGTAGCATTCTTCAGGGGTATCCGGACGACAATGTGATAAAAGCAAGGAAAAGTCTGAAAGAATTATAACTATACCAAGAAGCCATTGATTTCCTATGGAGGGCAATGGTTTAAGATAGAAAAAAAAGAGAGATTTGTACCCAATGCGAGAGAGAACCTGTACCACCGTTTCAAATCACTGTCCTGATGGACTGCAGTGTGAGTCTGTGCTCAAGGACTTCCTACTCTGATACTTCCTGTTCTGGGACTTCCTGCTCTGGGACTTCCTGTTCCGGGACTTCCTGTTCTGGGACTTCCTGTTCTGGGACTTCCTGTTCTGGGACTTCCTGCTCTGGGACTTCCTGTTCCGGGACTTCCTGTTCTGGGACTTCCTGTTATGGGACTTCCTGTTATGGGACTTCCTGCTCTGGGACTTCCTGTTCCGGGACTTCCTGCTCTGGGACTACCTGTTCTGGGACTTCCTGTTCCGGGACTTCCTGCTCTGGGACTTCCTGTTCTGGGACTTCCTGCTCTGGGACTTCCTGCTCTGGGACTTCCTGCCCTGGGACTTCCTGTGGCGGCTGAAGGGAAGCCCAACACCAGCGGAGCAGCACACAGCGCCTCCCGCCTTCTGCTGCTATGGCAGGGAAACAAGCCAAGCTCTGTGAAACTACTGAGACAAGCACAATCTGGGCAGGAGGAGTGGAGAGAGAGGGAAGGGAGAGAGAGAGGGAGGGGAGGGAGAGAGAGAGAGGGAGAGAAGGGAGGGAGAGAGAGAGGAAGGAAGGAAGTAAGGGAGAGAGGAAAGGTGAGAGAAAGGAAGGGAGTTGGGAGGGAGAGAGAGGAGAGGAAAAAGGAGAAAATAGAGAGACGTGGAGAGATAGATTGAGTGATGGAGGGTGATAGGAGAGGGGAGATGGTGGAGAGTCATAGGAGTAGAACAAGAGAGAGGGGCAGCGTTGAAGGGGGAAGACTTGATGAATCACCCAGTGTCAGAGAGGCCTGTGCAGTAGAAGGATTCCATGGCTGTCATCTTGGCGTCGGTTCTGCCAGTACGGAATAACAATTACAACTTCTTTGCTCTTTGGGTTCTTCCGCTGTGTGCGTGTTTGTTTGTGACAGAGCTTGGCTGAGAGCTTGACATGCTGCCTCTCAGCCAACAGCATCAGACCCCAGAGCCAGACTTCTGAGATGTGCTACTCCAGCAGCAGCAGATCCTGATATTGGAAATCAGACCCTCTGGCACTTTGTGGAGTCTGGACCTGGTGGCTCTGTAAACTCCTTAGATGTCCCCTGGTGGGGTGGCATGAGGAGGTTAGGTGACCCTGGTGACCTTGGTGAGATTATGGTAATCCCCAGCCTGCCTCCACAGGAGCTGGTCTGGGGGAAGGCTCAGTTAACCCCACTGCATGAGGTGTGCTGCTGCTACCTGCCTAGCCAGCCACATACACACACACTCAGACTAACACACACACTCAGACTAACACACACACTCAGACTAACTCAGACAAACACACACACACACTTAGACTAACACACACACTCAGACTAACACACACACACACACTCAGACTAACACACACACACACTCAGACAAACACACACTCATTCACGCACTGACTGACTAACTGGCACACACAATCACATAACGGCACTCAAAGAGACACACATCGTACTAGCAGTAGCTTATCTGTGGTTTGGAGTCTAACAGCCATTTTATGACAGTAAGCACCTCAACTATGAGATACAGTTTGGTCCTGTCTGATCCAGGTCCTTCAGATTTAATTAAACGAGAATGTCTAATTAAATTCAAAGCTTTCTAAAGAGCCCGGCTTCATCTCTGTGTGGATGAACAACAGTAATCGCTGCTTTTTCCTAGGAGACTTTTGGAGATCAGCTGTTTTTAGCCAAGGTTATCTTTTGTGTCCATTGGCAGGAAAGCAATCGTGACTGAAGATCACATCAGTCGTGACAGGAATTCAGACACACTGTAACACAATGCCACCACACACACACACACCATCCAAGTACACGCACAAGCATACCACACACGCACACATCCCTACGCAGTCAAACGTTTTGTCGCGCATGCGCTCGCGTGCATGCACACAAATAAAGTAGCCATCAAGACACTGTCACTCTCTCAAGCTATAAAACATTTAAACCACTTAATCAGTCAAATTTCCCCTGATATGCAATTTCTCATCATATCTATCACACACACACACCCGGTGAGAGGTTAGATGTGGTCAGGCCATCTGTCATGTGTGGGTGACTGCTGTGGGTAAGCCTTTTCCTCTCGGACGCTGGGAGGTAAGGTGACTGCAGGGAACTATTGATTTTCCCTCAGGCCCCCTGTGCTTCAGGGAAACATAAATATTATCATATCCCCCCTCCTCCTGGCAAATTTGGATGGAGCAGAAGGCTGTGATAGAATAAACCAAATCAATCTGGGTACAGATCAAGGGCAAGGAGTCAGCAGACTGGACTGTTTTACCAAAGTGCGAAATTGATCAATGTGATTGTTCCCTTCAGGACCTGGGTCTGATGGAGGACCTGGCCTTGATGCTATGGTGTCTGTGTGGTCTGTGTTTGTGTCTGTGTGGTCTGTGTCTGTGTTTGTGTCTGTGTGGTTTGTGTCTGTGTTTGTGTGGTCTGTGTCTGTGTGGTCTGTGTTTGTGTCTGTGTGGTCTGTGTTTGTGTGGTCTGTGTTTGTGTCTGTGTTTGTGTCTGTGTGGTCTGTGTTTGTGTGGTCTGCGTCTGTGTGGTCTGTGTTTGTGTCTGTGCGTTCTGTGTTTGTGTTTGTGTCTGTGTTGTCTGTGTCTGTGAGAGGACAGCAGGTCAGGGTACCTGTGGCCTGCGTTGACGTCTGTGTTTTGGGACCGGCAGGATGCCTGTTGACCTTCCTGTCGGCTCAGGGATGACGCTGCAGGCGCCATGTTTTGGCAGCGGTGGACGAGAACTGAGATCAGTTTCTCTCCTTCTGTTTGATCTTTTGTGGGGTTTCCTCTGGGCTCTCTGTCTGACATGTGAGGACTGGAGTGGGGGGTGGGAGGGAGGGAGGAGACCAGAGGAGAGGAGGGGAGGTAGGGAGGGGAGGAGAGGGTGGTTTTGTGTCTGTGTTGTGTGTCTGTGTTCTGTGTCCTGTGTGTTTGTGTGTTGGTGTGTGTGTGTGTATGTTTGGGTGTGTGGAAGCTCATGTTTGTCAACAAGATGTTGGTCTGTGTGTTTTGTGTCTGTGTGTGGTTTGGTGTCTGAGTGTGTGTGTATTGTGTGGTGTGTGTATTGTGCATGCTGTGTTGTGTCGTCTGTGTGTCCTGTTTTCTGTGTGGGTCTGCTGTCTGTGTTGGCTGTTTTTTGTTGGGTGTTCTGGCTTGTTGGCGTTCTGTGTTTTGGTTTGTTTGACTCTGTGTTTGTGTCTGTTGCCTGGTCTGGTTGTTTTTGTGTGGTCTCCTCTGCGTCTGTGTGGTTCTGTGTATTGGCTGTCCCTGTCGTGGTCTTGTGTTTGTGTTTGTGTCTTGTGTTGTTGGTCTGTGAGAGGACAGCAGTTCAGGGTACCTGTGGCCTGCGTTGACGTCTGTGTTTTGGGACCGGCAGGATGCCTGTTGACCTTCCTGTCGGCTCAGGGATGACGCTGCAGGCACCATGTTTTGGCAGCGGTGGACGAGAACTGAGATCAGTTTCTCTCCTTCTGTTTGATCTTTTGTGGGGTTTCCTCTGGGCTCTCTGTCTGACATGTGAGGAACTGGGAGTGGGGGGTGGGAGGAGGGAGGAAGACAGAGGAGAGGAGGGGAGGTAGGGAGGGGGAGGAGAGGAGGGCGGGAGGGAGGGAGGGAGGGAGGGAGGGAGGAGAGCAGAGGGGGGAGGGAGTTAGGGAGGGGAGGAGAGGAGGGAGGGAGAGCAGAGGAAAGGAGGGAGGTAGTTAGGGAGGAGAGGAGAGGAGGGCGGGAGGGAGGGAGGGAGAGGCAGGGCTCTGGGGATGAGCAACTGGACTTCAACTTCCCTTTCCAGGCCATTCTCCAGACATAAGCCTGATCCTCTGCACTGCACCAACACGGAGGCAGGACAGACGAAGCGCGGTTGATTGGACGAGGACTGACTGGCGATCGTCTCAGCCCTCGTGCGGGAAAAAAAGCCCACAAAAAGAAAAGATTTCATCTCCTTCTGCCCCCGAAAGTACAGGGAAGGGCTGCCAGCCGACGAAAGCCGTCATCTCTTTCCCAGGTGTTCCATATTTCCTGCGCAGTCCTTCCCAGACTGACAGGGCTATTATAGTTAAAATGAGACTTGAAAATGGACGCCGCTTGAGTAAATGACCTTTGGAGTTATAGCCACATCAAGCAGAGGATAAAGGAGACAAGCTCCGGAGAGACAGATGGCTCTTCTCTGGGTATGACACCCTCTCTCCCCCCCTCCCCACCGCCCTCCCCCGCCCAACCTACCTGGTGACGGGATGGGGTGCAAGAGTCCCTGCATGACACCCTCTCCTGTCATCTTTCAAGTCAGAGCCTCTCCGCACTCATCCACCGCGCATCTGCTTAGAGTTAGGGGGTAAACAGGGTCTGGCCTACGGACTGAACCGTGCGGACGACTTCGAGTTACGCTAAAGGACCGTGTGGGCATACTGGTCTGGATTTACGTTGTCGTTTTTGTTCATGCTCATCCTAACAGGAAATTAAAACCACGTTCTGAGCTCCTGTCATCCAGTGGAGGATTCAGGAGCTTGTGTTGATTTGAGATCCAGCAGACTCTCGCTCACATGGGAGTCCTGCCTCCACGCTTTCTGTCAACAGCAAACACTGGGCTGATTCGTTGATGTCTGGTTAGACGGCGTCACTTTCACTTTACCTGGGCCGCTTACGCAGCCCGGTGCTTCTGATTGGTCAGACTGCTCCTCAGCCCCTGATTGGTCAGACTGCTCCTCAGCCCCTGATTGGTCTGACTGCTCCTCAGCCCCTGATTGGTCTGACTACTCCTCAGCCCCTGATTGGTCTGACTGCTCCTCAGCCCTCCACTAAGCAGTGGAGACAGAACTGCCCTCTTGCCTTAAGTTTCACTCTCACCCTCCGTCTCTCCTATCCGTCTCTCCTCTCTCTCTCTCCTCTCTCTTGCTCTTTTGTTCTGTCTCTCCCTCTATCTCTCCCTCCCTCCCTATCTTTCCCTCCCTCCCTATCTCTCCCTCCCTATCTCTCCCTCCCTCCCTATCTCTCCCTCCCTTCCTGTCTCTCCCTTCCTCCCCGTCTCTCCCTTCTGTCTCTCCGTCTGTGTCTGTCTCCTAGAGCACAAGCTCTTGCACAGAATGCACAATGTGAAAAAAAAAAGTCGCCCTCTCTCTCTCGCGCGCGCGCTCGCTCACCCGCTAACTCACTCCCTTTCTCCTCCTTGCCTCCATCCCGCTCTCCCTCCCTTCGTATTTGTGCTTGGTAAATAAATCTGATCAGGCATTTCCTAGTTTATTAGCCAGGAGCGGCGGAGGCGGTCTTTTGAGTGGGAGGTTGCTGACTGCAGCACATGAGGATGCAGAGAGGAGATTTAACGCTTACTGGATAGATCGCTTTAGAGAGACCGTGCGACCTGAACACGAGACTAAACAATGCTTTTAAAGGACAACCAGAGCCGCTCACTCTAAAGACACTTTTTTGTTGTTGAGCGCGTCGATTTAAGAAGAAACACTTGCACCGATTGTGTAGCGTGACACACATTGCTTTGTCACCTGAACTAAAAGGTTAAGATTCCTAACATCCATCTGGATATGTGAAAATGACAAATTCATTATATTTATCTGTCAGGGGCGCTATTTGGGAGATTGAATCTTGGTAAACTTCAGACAATGGTACAGACGCACTTTGAATGTCAAACAAACGTACAGTAATCAAACAACCATTAGAGGTCATTGGAAATGGACTGCTGACTTAGAACCACATGTTATCCTATTCGAACCGAAAGACTTCTGTCAGCTTCCCGAAAATGACTGACAGTGTTCAGCGCTGAGCTCGATTGCCGTTTGACTGTCGAGTCCTGCAAAGTATGTGAATCATGGGAATAAATCAGCACACATTGTCCTTGCAATGTCCCTTTACTGATTCACTTATTGACCGTTCCATCAGGACTGCCTGCTGTGCCCATTAACATTATGTGTCGTGCATGCTAAGAGTCTCTGCTAGCTGTGTTGGTGGACCATGTTGTACCATGTATCTTTAGAAAACAGGTTTCCGTTTCAGTGCGCTCTAGCCAATATCGCTGTTTGTTGTGGCATCCAATCCAATAATGTCGCTCGGCGAGATACTGATGCGCTTGAATCTCTGTTCTTGCACCGAACTGGACCCTTGCAAAAGGCAACGCGGCGGATGTTTCCCCGCACGCGGGCGAATCCGCAAGGTGTTTGCAGAGACATGCTTGGCCATATTGGCGCCAGGATTAGAGAGATCCTTTCTCTGCTGTGCGCCGTGTTCTGGCCTGGTTGGCTGTTTATTCGCTCGTTTCAGATCAACGTCGCCTCAGGGTTCTGGGAGAGCCTGGCTGTGAAATCAGCTTCTTCTTCCTCTTGGGGGCTCGAACCACCAGCAGCTAAAACGTGAAACACTTTGCCCACCAGCTTCTTGGCAGCTTGGCCGTTCCTCTGTGCCATGTTGGGTTAGATTTGATGGCAGGAGGTGGTCCATTTTGAAACACTGATTCAGGGATTACGGTTTCAAGGTATTTATGCAAGGCTTGGTGTTTTATTTACCGGGGAAGCTTTGCATATCACAATGATTTACTTTCAACAATGCCATGCAAGCGTACATGAGCACACACAAACACACACACACACATAAACACACACATACATACACACACACGAACAGCAGAGGGAAGTTGATGATGCCGCCAGAATTTCGAACAATAAAATATCCGCCGCACGAAAGGCAAACTGCCAACTCTGAGAGGGAAATAAATAATCTGGGAGCTCTCGTCTGGTGCTCCTGCTGAGTGAGATATCCCTAAATCTCCAATCCCTCCACAAGCAGGAGAGAGCAGATGACAGACTCGGTTAATATTCATATCTGGAGCCCCTTAGCCAAAGCTGTGCTAGTAGGAGTGGGGGGGGAGGGTGAGGGGAGGGAGGGGGGAGAGGGGGGGAGCTAGAACCCTTCTGTCCTCCCAGTGGATCTTTCTCTGCTTCCTCTGTCAACCCCGCCGGGTCTGCCCTACCCCGACCCACCCCCACCCCCCTTCTTACAGCTGGAACGTCCAATCACATCGCACTGCTGATCTGTGTCAGGCACGTGTTGAGATGCCACGACGTGCCGGCGCTGACTAAGGCGCGGTGTCGCGACAGCCCACCCTGACGCTGCTAGCTAGCTCACCCTGACGCTGCTAGCTAGCTCACCCTGACGCTGCTAGCTAGCTCACCCTGACGCTGCTAGCTAGCTAACCCTGACGCTGCTGGCTAGCTCACCCTGACGCTGATAGCTAGCTCACCCTGACGCTGCTAGCTAGCTCACCCTGACGCTGCTAGCCAGCTCACCCTGACGCTGCTAGCTAGCTCACCCTGACGCTGCTAGCTAGCTCACCCTGACGCTGCTAGCTAGCTAACCCTGACGCTGCTGGCTAGCTCACCCTGACGCTGCTAGCTAGCTCACCCTGACGCTGCTGGCTAGCTCACCCTGACGCTGCTAGCTTCGGCAGGCTGGTCTCGGCCGGTTCTGCCGTCTTCACTGTGCGACCAACCGGAGATGGAGGGCGAATTTGGAGCCCAGACAAACAGCTGTTTGCTTGTTTGGAAATGTGCAGTTGCGAGGAGTGTGAAAGTCTTGTTAGACTGTCTAATAAACTAGGATAGATCGCTTGGAAAATGGTCTGTGAAGACATCTCCAGTCAATAAATTCTACACTAAAGTTGTAAATGAATCGTCAACTCACTTACTTTTTGGAGGATTTTACGTGGACCTTTATGAAAACCTCAGAGAGCCTTTAATATAAAAACGTGATTCAATTTCTTCATGCTGGGAAGAGATCAGCGTGTGCATGAGGCGCGGGGTGTAATTGCTGTGTCTTGGAACCACTAAAACGGGGGGAGCCATGAATCTTTACAAATCTTCAGCTGTGGCATCCACTTCATGCACCTTCAGATCCCTCATAAATCCATGTAAAATAGACCCGCAAGTGTCTGGGAGATGGGGATAAATGGCTCAGGAAACACACTCCGATTGCCATCTGTCATCCAATGATCATCACTGTAGCTATTGGCTGGCAGGGCCCTCTTTAAGGAGGTTTTCATTCTCTCTGGTCTATACTGCCACACACACTGCCACACACACACACACTGCCACACACACTGTCACACACACACTGCGCCACACACACACCGACACACACACACCTACACCTTACACATATGCATGCACCCACACACACAGCGCCACACACACACTTTACATGTATGCATGCACCCACACACAGACACGCAAAGGCATTCACACACATGCTTGCCATGCGCACACACACACACGTGTCCACCATATGAATGAAACACGCATTATAGATCCGGAATGGCAACATCAGAAAACGCTTATTGTGATGAAATAAATTTTCTGTATCAGGCCTTTCTCACTCCTTTCTCAGATCATTAGCATAATCAACCATGACCTCTGTCACTAGCGATGCCCAGAAAGATTTACTCTTTGAAATTCCGGATGTATTCAGACATGTTGGTCTTTACGGTGATGACCATGTATTGTCATGTCTCTTAACGGCATTGTGGTTGAAACGTTTGATTCAATATGTTGACAAACAACTTATTGACGTCCAGCTGTCCATTTTCTTATTTTCAGACACGTTGGAGCTGAAACTGTGAGAATTCAAGTGATTTTCAAGGAAAGGGTAGGCGGTTTATTGGCTCTCCTGCTTCTTAATGTAATGGTCGAGTCATTCTGCAGCAGTACACAGTAAGCGATGTGTTTTTCAGGAAACCCTCCTGGTGTGACCGTCATTTGCATTAGCGCTGACATTTGTATTAGCAGAGTCTCCCCAACGTACCAATCTTTTTACGACTGCGCTCTCTCCAAAAATGGGCGCACAGCCATCCCATACATATCCTAGATTAGACCTCACTCGTGAATACACTCCGTGACGTTCTTATGGGCAAACTATAGTATCTCATTTTATACATCCCTGTCACATACATCCCCTTACATAGTTCCAAGTTATCATTTATGGTTTGCTGTGACCATTTGCCTTTGATGTCCAACAGGAAGTGTTGATGTGATTTGTTTTTTCCCTGACGAGTCTTAACTTCCTGTTTGCTTTTCATCCTTTTTGTAAATGAAAGCCGACAGAAACATTCCATCGTTTTGAAAGTACGT
Organism: Plecoglossus altivelis; assembly: GCA_036571765.1. Taxonomy (NCBI): domain Eukaryota; kingdom Metazoa; phylum Chordata; class Actinopteri; order Osmeriformes; family Plecoglossidae; genus Plecoglossus; species Plecoglossus altivelis. The sequence continues at coordinate 13,569,368 of BROE01000007.1, forward strand.
TTATGAATCATAATACTATTGGCACAATTGAAAGACAGTCTTGTTGATGGGCCATCGTTGCTTGTTCTCCCTGGTGTGAGGAGATAGGGCTGTAGGAAGGTATCTGTGGAGTCTGGGAGGTGGAGATAATAGTCATGAATGTGGAAGGACAAGCTTTATGATGATGATGATGATGATGATGATGAAGACCTTAGTTTGAACAGCATGTTCTGTGGGGGAATGTGCTGAACAATGTGTTTACTCGTTTCTCTGTGTGTCTGAGAAACGGAGAGAGAGAGATACAGAGAGAACAGAGAGAGAAAAACTGAGAGATTCAAACAGAGAGATACAGAAAGAGAGATACAGAGAGAGAGATACAGAGAGAGAGAAACAGAGAGAGAGAAACAGAGAGAGAGAAACAGAGAGAGAGGAAAACAGAGAGAGAGGAAAACAGAGAGAGAGGAAAACAGAGAGAGAGGAAAACAGAGAGAGAAACAGAGAGTACAGAGAGAGAGGAGAGAGAGAGAATGAAGTGGAGAAGAGGGGGGAAGAGATGAGACGGGGAGAGAGAGGGGAGAGAGAGGGAGAGAGAGAGGGGAGAGAGAGAGAATGAACGGAGGAGAGAGAGGGGTGAAGAGAGGGGGAGAGAGAGAGGGGGAGAGAGCTTGATACGAAAGGGATCATATGAAGGTCAGCTGACGTAGCACTGCTAGACTCCCGCAGACTGGAGTGTTGTCATGATGGGGTTTGTGGGAATGCTTGGAGGAAGGTGACTTGAGCTGCAGTGTGATGAGTAACCCAGTCTAACACCTTGTTCATCTCTCTGTCTCTCCCATGTCTCTGTCCATATCTCTCTCTGTCTTTCCCTGTCCCCATCTCACTCTCTGCTCCCCCTCTCTCCCTGCCCCCCTCCTCTCACTCCCTCCCTGCCCCCTTCTCTCACTCCCTCCCTGCCCCCTTCTCTCACTCCCTCCCTGCCCCCTTCTCTCACTCTCTCCCTGCTCCCCTCCTTTTCGCTCTCTTCCTGGCCCCCCCAAATCGCTCTTCCCTGTGCCCCCCCCCCCTCTCCCCTTGCCCCTGCCTCCGTCTCTCCCTGCCTCCCCCTTCTCTTTCCCCTGCCTCCCCCCCCTCTCCACTCCCTCTGTCTTTCATGCTCACAAATCTCCTTGGATATAATCCCTCCACCTGGATTGCACACTTCTTTCCACCTCGTTTTCGACATATTTTTCTCTTCATCCCACTTCCTCTCTACCCTCTCTCCCACTCTCTTCTTCTCTTCCTCTACATCCCCCCTCTCCATGGCTTACTCTCCTCTTCTGTCTATTGTCATAAAAACCCCGTCTCTCTCCCCCTCCCTCTCTGTCTCTCTCTCCTCTCTTATGTCTATTGTCATAAAACCCTGTCTTTCTCTCTCCCCACTTACATTTATTGTCCTAAAACCCTCTCTCTCTCCTCTTTCCCTCTCTCCCTCCCCCTCTCTCCCTCCCCCTTTTTCTCTCTCTCTCTCTCTCACTCCCCTCTCTCTCCCCCTCTCTGTCCTCTCTCCCTCTCCCCCCCCCATCTCTCCCTCCCCCCTCTCTCTCCTCTCTCCAGGTTCCCTGACAGTGTCCATCACAGACATGCGTGCTCCAGTGGTGGGGGGCTCCGGGGGGGTCTACGCTCTGTGCTCGGCGCATCTGGCCAACGTTGTCATGGTAACAAGTGCCCCTCGTCGTCGTCATCGCCTCCATTGTGACGCTTGATAACGGTATCAATGGCAAGACGCAATGTCAGAGTCGTCTCCTCAGAGATAGAGAGAGCCACTGCAAAGCCTCCTACGTTCCGTCTGTTTCTGTTCCTCTCTACGTTACGTGGAACCCGTTGAGAACCCCAGCAGGTGCAAGTGGAATATGGTTTGGTTGAAAGACCACACAGTGCCGAGGGTCTAAACTGATATGATGAGAGAAGGTTTTTCGTAGCCGGCTAACAAGCACTCTTTGGAAGAGAGCCACGGAAAATTCCGAGACCTCCGTGACCTCGACTTGATGTGTCGACTAAAAAGCTTTAGCAACAGATGAGTGGGAAACTCAAAGTTAGGATTCTGACTGAGGTTAAGGAATTGCTCCTTTTCAGTTTCAAATATAGTTTCTACTATTCTTCTTCTTCTCTCTTAAAAAAATGTGGTTTTTTTAGGTGTTTTACACACTCTTTCAGTCTGATGTTGCTGCCTGGTTTAGGAGTGCAACATATCTATCCACACAGGGATAGTACAAGCTGAGAAAATGTGTCCTTCAATACTCCCTGAGAAATTGGTCTGCGAAATGTCTGCACATCCAAAATACAAGAGGTGCTATCACACATTACACACGTGTACATGTTGTGCGTTTGTGTGCAAGTGTGTTTGAGTGGCTCGGTAAGCAGACTTGAATGTGAAATGTCTCAACACATTTCTGTCAAGAAGATTCACGCCTGGGTGAGATCTGATGAATCATTGTAACTAGCATAGATTTTCTCTAAGGCCAAAGGAGATGCCTGTTAACATATGAATCAGAATGGCTCAAGTGGCCTAAAAACAAAGTAACTTGGATGTACGCTCGAAACACACCCGAAGACACATTCGTTTTTTGTGCTCTTCGTGTCGTTATTTTCCATAAGTATATTCGCCTTCTGCTCTGGCGAGTTTAGATTTTTAGTTTGAAGGATGATTTCCTGAACAAAACACCTTCAGCAAACCGCCGCTTTTGTCTGTCACGAAGCTTTATCGACAAACAGTTTTTAATCTGCAGGTTTTTTTCTTACTGGGGAGTGTCTCTTCAGTTCAGTTGGCTGCGTTGCCATGGCTCCCTATTCCTCTCCGAGAGGCCTGAGCAGATTTTTACTTTACAGACTCATTTTTCATGGGAAACATCGTTTTATCTACTCAACCAGGTCCAAATGAATTCCCCATTTTATATCCTCTGTTGCCTATCTGTACGTGAGTGTTTTTGTGAGAGAAAGCGGGTGTCTATGCTTTAGCGCTGTGCGCTTGTCGTATTCCTTCCTCCTTCAATGCCGACGCACACTCAACTTAAGATTCCACATTCCGCGGCTCTTAAAAGGCAGCGATGTAAGTGAGTCCAATTAGAAAAAGAAGCTTTCATCGTCGATAAATATAGGTTAGTAGCTTTGTAACACCTTGCGAGCTGTGTCGCTTTGCACAGGCGCGCACATGATCTGTAAGACGCACGAACTGTGCACATGTGCTCGTGACCCAAAGGTATGAGATTCCGTCTCTGGGGGTGTGAAATTAAGCTCACGTTCAAAACACGCACAGACTCACTAGGGTGTTAAGGTTTATACACCCTTTCACTCTGATTCGTTGAATTCAGTTGCGGGAATTATTAGGCTTTTAGAGGGACCTGTTTTTCGCCTGTCATAATGAACATATGGCCAGTGAATAGCTCGAACAGTAAAAGTCCTTCTTTATCGACTTTCCTACTGCGTCTTCCATCTAACATGCCTGGCGCTCCGCTTGTCTTTTTTTCCCCGGGCTGAAAAACAATCATGCACTCGTTCCCCCACAGCGCAGATGACTAAAGAAGAGCGATCTGATTGGTGCAATTATTCATCCGGGCAAACGAACGTGTTATTCGAAAGTCAGGGCCGTTTTTATCCCGGGAGAATCACAACGGATTTTATTGGCCTGTTCTCACCCTGCGTTAAGATATCTTAGCCCAGGTTAATAGAATGGCGCTGAGGTGGAACCAAGCAATGGAAAGCAGCCAGAAGGATAATCATGTCTCTGTCTCATATAGGCGTCCGTGACTCTGCCTGTGTGGATATGTAGTGTTGTTTTGTGTTCAAATATACCAATAGCTGTGGACCCTCATTCGTAGGTCCTTTAAGATGTGATGTGTGACAGTAGCTGGTATTCGGACCTTATGTCTCTCCTTGTGTGTTCCAGAACTGGGCAGGGATGCGATGTCCATACAAGCTCCTGCGAATGATTCTGGCTTTGGTGTGCAGTAAGTTCACTTCTTTCATCTGCTCTCAAAGACCTTTAATAAAGTATTGATGTGGTGTTTGTGTTGTGCCAGGATCAAATAAATGATGTTGCTTTGAAGAGATTCCCCTCTAAATGAAAGGTTTGTCACTTCGTTTCATCAGCAGTTGATGTTGACGCACCTGCGCGTCGTCAAATTGACTTAAGTGGTCTAAAACTGAGCATGATAATAAGGTCTTTGTGTAGGCATTTGAACGTGTGGGTGTGAGTGACTAGCTGGTTGCAAATATGCAGTGTTGTTTTCTAGGCATGTTAGTGTTATGTTCTGGCCTTTTACACCACATGGGGCTAACTCAATATGACTTTCATTAGTGTGCAATAAGTCCCTCCCATCTGTCCGGCGCCTCACTCTATCATGCCTTAGTGTCTCTCTCCCACGCAAGCTAGTCAACGCTACCACACATCCGTGATCTCATCCCCCAGCCCGACCGCACTCAAACTAGAGGCAGTCGCCAGGATCCTAGTTTTAGCCTCGGCTCCGAACTGGAATCCCCACTTGACGTCAGTCGTACTCTTCCGCTCCCACACCCCTTACTAATCCCTCCGCCTCCTCTCACGCCGCTCTGAGCGTATTCTCCCTCCCTTACTTCTTCTCTTCTTCTTGTCTCCGCCTCGCAGTGAGTTCGGAGGTGGGCCGGGCCGTGTGGCTGCGTTTCTCTCCACCCCTTCCCTCCTCGGGGCCCCAGCCCAGCTTCATGGCCCACCTGTCTGGGGCAGTGGTGGGCATCAGCATGGGACTCCTCATCCTACGCAGCTACGAGGAAAGTCTGCAGAAGCAGTGTTCCTGGTGGGTCATCATCTTCTCCTTCATCACCTTCCTCCTCTTCGCCATCTTCTGGAACATCTTTGCCTATGAGCTGCTGGGGGTGCAGATTCCACCTCCGCCCTGAAGAAGGCCGTCCCTCTCTCCCTGTTCACGTTGGCCCCGCCCCCTGTCATTCCGTTCCGCTGACCAATGAGAGCGCGACATCCCCTCAACTGCTCTCACCCGCCACCTCCTGCCCCACACGCAAAAACATTCTCAACACAGTAAAACATTGAATTTCATCGTGTACAGAACAAGAATTCATTTTTCAACCATTCAAAAAACGAACTAACAAGAGAGTTGCAAGAGCGACACCTTTCATCAGAAAAGGGATTACCGTAGCAACAAGTCCAGGTGAAGGCTCCTACCTTTGGAGCCATGTAAAAAGTCTCACCGCATTTAAATGTTGTAAGCATCATCAAGCCTCGTGAATCTCTGGAGGTCAAACCCGTGAGAGAGACTTTTCCCATCATGCTCTCTGACGTGTGCAGAATCAGTTTGCCATCCCAGAGGGACCGGTAAAATGGTTTTCAGTTATTTGGAGAGTTGTAGTTTAGTTCTGCTAGTCGTCCTGTAGGCTTACCATAACACCATATCTAACCTGCAAAGGGTTAAATAAGGGCGGCAAAAAAGAAAGGGGAGAGATTTTACATTTTTATTGCCCCTTACCATCACCACCTATAGATTTCCCTCATTCTTCCATTCGATCCCACCCAAGTGCTTCAGCAGGGTAGCAAAATCTGCAACAGTGCCAGCCAGTGAGATGCTAGTCATTAGCCAGTAGCCTGCTAGTCATTAGCCAGTAGCCTGTTATTCATTAGCTACTAACCTGCTAGTCACTAACAGACAAGCCAAACACCTGCTATCAATTAGCTTCTAACTTGCTATGTGCAAGGTGCTAGTCATTAGCCGCTAGCCTAATATCTATTAGCTAACAACCTGCTAAAGACGACACTGCAATGCACTAGCCTGTGATCCATTTTCTTCTAACCTGTATGGCCACTAACCTACTAATGCATCATGCTAGCACATCTTTTACCTCATTGTCATCGAAGGATAATGCAGATCTGAATTTCATTGTCATCGAAGGATAATGCAGATCTGAGTTCCATCGTTATCGAAGGATAATGCAGATCTGAGTTCCATTGTCATCAAAGGATAATGCAGATCCGAGTTCCATTGTCATCGAAGGATAATGCAGATCTGAGTTCCATTGTCATCGAAGGATAATGCAGGCCTGAGTTCCATTGTCATCGAAGGATAATGCA